>JALXJV020000003.1:39956972-40125506 GCA_024633595.2 Lepomis macrochirus | reverse complement strand
TTTGACTTATATAGCCTTTCACAAACCCAAGGACGCTTAACAAACAAGAGTGAAGGTGTGAGGCCAAGGGAGATTAAATTCCATAAGCCTCAGTGAAGAGGTATGTTTTAAGATGGGTTTTAAAGGTTGTAATAGAGGAGGCAGAGCGAATAGCAAGAGGAAGCTTGTTCCAGAGCGATGGTGCACTGACACGAAAGCTCTGTCACCAAATGTCCGGAGCCTGGAATGAGGGACAGCAAGCAGGTCCTTGTCAGAGGACCGCAGGGACCGTGACTGAGTGTAGGGGTGGAGCAGATCTGTGAGGTACTGAGGTGCAAGTCCATGGAGAGATTTGTATGTCAGTAGGAGAATTTTATATTTGATCCGGGACTTAATTGGCAGCCAGTGGAGCTTCTTCAGGATGGGGGGTGATGTGGAGTCCAAGTTTTGTGTGGGTGAGCAACCTAGCCGCGAGAGTTCTGGACATACTGAAGTCTGTCAGTAGCCTTGCTAGGCAGACCCGAAAAGGATACCATTACAGTAGTCAAGTCGGGAGGTGATGAAGGAGTGGATGAGGGTCTCAGCTACAGAATTGGAAAGCCACTGTCTGAGTCTGGAGATGTTCTTGAGATGGTAAAAGGCAGTTTTAGTGGTGTTTTTGATGTGCTGTTGGAAGGAAAGGGTGGAGTCCATGATGACGCCCAGGTTGCGTACTTGAGGGGATGCAGAGATAGAGCAGCCATCCACGTCCAATGTGATGTTACCAACCTTTTTGAGGAGTGACTGTGGGGCGAACACCATGAGTTCTGTTTTGTCATTATTGAGTTTGAGGAGGTTATTGTCCATCCAGTTCTTGATGTCCTTCAGGCAGTTGATAAGTGGCACTGGTGGAAGGGGAGTAGATGGCTTGATGCTGATGTAGAGCTGGGTGTCATCCGCATAGCAGTGGAAGAGGAGTCCATGTTTCCGGATGATCAACCCAAGGGGTAGCATGTAGATATTGAATAGTAGCGGGCCAAGCACTGATCCTTGAGGCACTCCATGAGAGACTGGCGCCAATTCAGAGCGGGTGCCCTTAAAGGTGATGTATTGTTGCCTGTTAGTGAGATAGGATTGAAACCAAGAATACACAGTACCAGTGAGGCCAATGAGTTCGGAGAGGCGAGTGAGAAGAATGGAGTGGGAGACTGTGTCGAAGGCTGCAGAGAGGTCGAGGAGAATTAAAATGCTGACATGGCCAGAGTCAGCTGCCATAAGAAGGTCATTTGTGATTTTGATGAGGGCAGTTTCTGTGCTATGATGTGTCCGGAAGCCAGATTGAAATGGCTCGTAGAGGTTGTGGTGTAGCATATGATGGTTGAGTTGGGCTGCCACAGCTCTTTCCAATAACTTGCATGTAAAAGGTAGGTTGGAGATTGGACGGTAGTGATTTGGATCATCTGGGTCCAGGCCAGGTTTTTTGAGTGTAGGGATCACCGCCGCAGTTTTAAAGCTGGTGGGGACCACCCCAGAAGATAGCGAGGTGTTGATTATGTTGACCAGTGTGGGACATAGAGTTGGAAGACATGCCTTGACCAAGGCAGTCGGCATTGGATCCTGTTTACTGGTTGAGGCCTTAGCTTTTGATACTAGCTCAAGAACTTGAGCTGTATTAAGCGGGGAGAAAGAGGAGAGGCAGTCCTGCGGTGTGGAGACAGTTGAAGAGTTTATGTCCAGCAACGGTGTAGTTGGGTGGGAGGAGCTGGACAATTGCAATTGCTGGTGGATGGTTTCAACCTTTTTTTGGAAATGTTCCAGGAACCTGGAGCATAGGCCAGCAGCGTCAGATGGTTGAGGAGGATCAGGTGGGCAGAGTAGGCGGTTGATAGTGGAAAAAAGCTGTTTAGGTTGATGTTGTTGGTTGCCAATGAGTGTCGAGTAGTAATTAGTTTTTGCACAGGACAGAGCATTTTTGTAGCTCTTAACATGGTCGTTGTAGGCTTCCCGGTGGACAGTGAGGCCAGATTTTTTATAGTATCTCTCCAGCCTCCGCCCTGTGGCCTTCATGAGGCGGAGTTCAGCAGTGAACCAGGGAGCGGGACAGGAGAAGGAGACAGATCGAGTGATGAGGGGGGCTACAGAGTCCAAGCTACCTGACAGGGCCAGGTTGTAGTGATTAACCAAGTCATCAACTGTGCAGTTTGGGGGATCGCTGGTAAGATGGCCTGCAAGGGTATAGGATAGTTCTGATGTGCATACTTTTTTGATTTTACGATATGCAATGGTCCTTTTAACACATTTCCTGCGTGTATGCGCAGAAACAGAGAAGGTGACGGCAAGGTGATCAGAAATAGCCAGGTCAAGAGTTTCTAGCTGGGTGGGAGTTATACCTGTAGAGCAAACCAGGTCCAGTGTATGACCTTTAGCATGAGTGGGGCCGTTAACATGCTGTGTAAAATTAAAGCAGTCCAGTAGTGACAAGAATTCTGCAGCGTAAGCATCTCTGGAATCAACATGGATGTTAAAGTCACCAAGTAAGATGGTAGCTGGAGAGGTGGGGCAAATCAGAGCAAGAAGGTCAGAAAGCTCAGGCAGGAAGCTAGCAGATGACTTAGGCGGGCGATAGACAAGGACCACCTGTAGCTGCAGAGGCCCAGACAGAGCAAGGTGAATGCACTCAAATGAAGAGGCGTGTACTGGAAATTCCTTTATCTGGATATCTGCATGATGTATAACAGCCAGTCCCCCCACCACGTCCAGAACTACGGGGCTTTTGAATGTAACTATAACCTTGGGGGGTAGCTTGGTTAAGTGCAAAAAAGTCCATTTGGTTCTGCCAAGTTTCAGTCAGACACAGGAAATCCAGTTTCCTGTCAGTTATGATGTCCTGTATGAGTGGAGCTTTATTATTTAGTGAGCGAGTGTTCAGTAGCATAAATGAGGCCGACTTATGGACAGATGTACTGGGATGGGGGATGACATCATCAGCCCGTTCCAAGGGCCGTAGGTTAAATGAATGTAGGCGCGCGGCTCACTCTGATGACGTCGTCGCTGAGTAGTGATGCACCGAATAGCAGGAGAAGCCGGAGATGTGTCCATGTAAACAAACTTATGTCGGGCAGCCCTGTGCACATAGCGGAGGCGACGTAAGAGATGGAGAGATTTAATCACCTCAAGGCAGACGTTACTCGGTACGATGTGAGAGGTGAGATTCCTGAGTTCCAAAGCGGAGTATCGTAGGAAAGCCATGATGTCGGAGGAGACCGCTAGCTTGTCAACGCTTGCCGGCGTTAGCTTACAAGCCGCAGACCATCCACCAGAGAGACACAGCCAAGCCTCAACAGAGACTACTGTGGAGGATCAAGTTGTCATCAGTGGTAATTACTGCGTTTGGCAAATTTAGGATCATCAGAGCAAAGCCAAGGTTTGGCTTTAGCCAGTCGAACAACTCTGCAAGGTTAGTGTAGTAGCTGGAAGAAGCCCCTGGATTAGCAGAGCCGTAGCGTAGCCAAAGCACATAGAGAAAAAGTTGCATGAGTGTGAGAAAGTGAATCCAACTATCATACGTAGAAAAAACGGCTTAGTGAAGCAGCAGGATCAGTGGCTGGAGTTGTGCGATTTTGTTTGTGAGCATGAGAAGCGGCGACAGACACGCCAGCGTCCTCTCACGTCCTCTCACCAAAATCACTGATCACTTAAATAATATTAATCTCCTGGCCAGGAGAGTGCAGAAGGTTAACATGCTGATTTCACACCATCTAAAAGGGGTATCCTCTGGGGTCACCCCAAACAGTGCAATGAGAGGAGACGGCTGCACTATTCTTCCAATTTTCTTAGTAAAGGTCCCAAATATAGATGGCCAAAATGTGTACAGTTTCGGGGTGCTTCCTTAGAACTTAACATAAAACATAAAACTCTTACAACTCCTTTTCAACACATTCTGGTAACGCGTAACGATAACTCTGTTCTAAACAATTGACTACCACATCGGAGCCTATAAGCCCCGCCATCCCTGCTGCAGAGCTCTGTTCTCTACTGTATTTATTAACTGTTAACGTGTCGTGTTTTGAAATTGCACCAAACGCGACACTGCGCTCCCTTGGGTCCGCAGCAACACACCTGCCACGTTTGAAGTTGATTGGATGAACAGTTTCTGACATAACTGAAATACAAACTGACAGACACACACAGAGATTCCTTCCTTTGTTAGAGAGATGTTGCCTTTTTATATCCTAAACCGTCTTTTAGCGTTCATAAACGACGCTGTAGGTCCCCCCCACCCCTCTGAACATACATCACGACTTTGGAGTGAGAACAGATGATACAAGTAAAACTGCTGCATTGAAAAATGTTTCTTAAATAAAAGTACAAAAGTATTAGCATCAAAATAAACAAAGTACCAAAAGTACACTTTAATTTCAGAATAATGTAAATTATATTATAGGATGATAAGCATTGATGCATTATGTTGTGTTGCAAAATAGTAATATATTTTGTATTAATAATCTGAATCTGTTAAAGTAATTAACGCTGTCAAATGTGTAGTGTAGTCTCACTCTGAGATGTGGTGGAGTACAAGTATGAAGTAACAAAAAATTGAAATAACCAAGTTAACTAAAAATCACTAAATAAACAAATTATAGAAGCAACTTGAAATAAAACAGAACAAAATGACAGTAAATTCTCTTTTCTCTCTCATGCAGGTTTCATCTGGCGTCAGTTTCTAACGCTGTGGGAAGCCCCTTAGCGTTTCGGTTCAGTGCACTGGAGGAAGCTCTGCAGTGTCATGTAGGAACGCTAAAAGCAGGTGTAACATTTAAATAACAGAGAGGTCTGAGAAAGGAGGTGGTTGGGTGGATCAGAAACCAGACTTCTGCCCAGGAGACTGGTGTTTGTTTCCTGTGTGAAACAACAAAACAACAACGTGCTTACATAAGGGTTTGCAGGGCGCTAACGAGGTGTTGACCAAACGTCCATTCGTGACGATCAGCAGCTGACTCGGGTATCATCGACACAGGGACACGTTGACATGTCTGTTGCTCCCAGCGTACATTTACTGAAGTACTTTTGTATAATTGTGAGGTACATTTTCAACGTCTATTTGCTAGTTGAAGTGTTTTTTTTTTGTATGGAGATGGCCGTGCTTAGGGTAACATGTTATAAAGTAAAATAAATACCTATTGTTGACAAATTAATTTGAATTCAAATGTGAGTTTTAGGAGAAAGGCACACCCCCAAGCTCTGACACATTAAAGAACATTTTAATGATTTTTTGTATCTTTAAGAAGGCCATGCTAAACTAAAAGAAATAGCTACAGTCGAGAAATTAATTTGTATTTAATCAAATTTAATTAGAAATTGAGAATATGTGAGCTTCTAAGCTCAGAATTTTACCTCAGACTTTCTGATAGTGAAGCTGCTGCTTGGCTAAAGGGTCTGCCCAGAGTCTAAATAACATCTAACTTACAAACGAGTCCCAGCGACCGGGGTTGGGGACGTCTTACTACTTTAACCAAAAACTATAAAAAATCTTTCTCTCTAAACATTTGCGAAACTTATCATAAGGTTCCCCTTAATGTAAATATACACAAATACATTCAGAATGCTCTGCTTTGTCCAACCAACAGTCCAAACCTTAACATTATTTACTAAATTCATATCATTAAAATAGTTAAAAAGAAAAGCAGCAAATCTTCACATTTGTGAAGCTTGAACCATCCATCCATCCATCCATCCATCGTCAACCAGGCTGGAGCCAACCCCAGCAGACATTGGGCGAAAGGCGGGGTACACCCTGGACTGGTCGCCAGTCCATCGCAGGGCCACACATAGAAAAACAACCACTCGCACTCACATTCACACCTAAAGACGAATTAGAGTCACCAATCAACCAAGGGCGCTGTCTTTGGGTGGTGGAAGGATGCCGGAGCATCCGGAGGAAACCCACACAGACACGGGAAACTCCAAACAGAAAGGCCGGGAACGACCCGGAACGACAGCAGCACTAACCACTGCACCACCGTGGCGCCGTGAAGCTCGACCCCATGAAATGTTTTGACTTGAAACATGACTTAAACCATCAAAGTTGTTGCCAGTTCATCTCAGAGAACATTTCCGTCAATGTTCTCTTAAGCGCATTTTTAAGAGTCGCGTTAGAAACGGTTGATGGAAACGGCAAAAAATCTTAATTTTGCAAAAACGTTTTTACGCTCGCTCGAGGTGGTCGAGGAACTGTTAATGCGCTGAATGGGAGATGGAAACACTTTTGCCGAAGAAGTTCTGACGTAGTGAACCTGTAACTCACGTCCGACCAGCTGCTTCCCGATATTCCCGTAAGATCAACGGCAGTCAACATCAACAGCTCGTTTATTCGCTCCAACCCAGCTGATGGAAGGACACTTATTTCGCTATTTCTTTCTTCTTCTTTTTTTTACTTTTTTGCGAAATTTCAAAAGTCTTGAAATTTGCATGACAATTAGATGGAAACATGACTATTGTCAATCTAATATTGTCAGCTACAAACTATCATAAAGCATCATATTTTATAAACTCTTCGTGTGCTTTGTGAGTAAAAATCTGACTTTGTGAGGTAACTGAAGCTGTCCGATAAATGTAGTGAAGTACAAAGTACAGTATCTCCCTCTGAGATGGAGCAGAAGGAGAAAGTGGCTCCAAAAGAAAATACCAATTTGTACTTAACTTGAGAACATGTAATTTATTACTGTCCATCATTGCTGATGTCAGTACATGTGTTTACACAGCAGTGTATTCATAAAAAAATAGCCCCACCTTTAACAGCTAGAACACAATCAACCAATGACTATAATCCTGTCAGATACTATAAACGATTATCAAATGAGTACTTTGACTTTTATTAATTAGATTTTGACGTTTAATACTTTTGCACCTGTAAGCTTGAATGCAGGACTATGTATTTCTACGCTGTGGTATTACTACTTTTTACTTAAGTAAGAGTAATTCCTCCGCCTCCGGTTACTGTTCTGTAGGCTGATGTGTGTTTCTGTTGATTGGATTTGATCGCATATATATATCTATACCTGCTCTGTAACTCCTCTGCAGCCTGTTTCTCGCTCCATTTCACTTCCTCCTAATGGATCTGCACTCAGACTGCTTATCTCTGCACACACACAGCTACGCACACACCTACACGCACACACACAGTGGGTCAGAGTACACTGGGTGCCCTTGGCGAGACAGATAAGCCGGCTTTATGTGATTACGCAGCTCGGCTTTTGTGCAACCCCATGACTCAGTGCTCTAATTGGAGAAGGCAGAGAGAGAGAGAGAGAAGGAAATGTTTTACCAAAATAAAACTCCAACAATGAAACTGTACCTTCAAAGTGTGGATGTAGCCTCGGGCACATTAGGCGTACACTCCTGGGATGGTTGGGGAAAGAATAAGGGGCTACAGTTTTTCTCGTTTGCTTGAACACTTTTCTTGAAATTATGCCTCTAAACACAAATCCAGAACTTTCCCAACCAATTCCCCAAACATCCTACTTTCAGGTCAAAATGAAGCTCTCCACTCAAAACCATTCAATCTTGCTGAAAACACACACACAGACTACAACACAGTCTGACACACTGGTGAGAGAAATTCAAAGCAATACTACAAAAACCGGTTATTAGTAATGTTGCTTGTGGTTTTCCGCCTCAAAAACCTTTTAAGATAAGCGGTTGACGATGGATGGATGGATGCTTTCTCAATGACCACATGGTGTAGGCAATGAGAAATGAAGGGTGTAGAGTTAAGGGAAAGGGTTTGCTTCAAGAAAATTTGAGTGATGATTTTGAAATGTTAAACGCCTGGTTATGGTGTTTAAGCAATTGAGAAAAACTGTAGGACTAACATAGCCAGCTAGGGAGCTCCTCACACTTGGGCTACTGAACGTGGTTTAAAATAATGACGTCACAATTTGTTTCACCTGGGAACCAAAATGACGGCCTCCTGGGTGAGAGTCTGGTTTATTTGCCCTCCGGCCACGGCAACGGCCTCCTTTTTTGGTTATTTATATCCTACACTTGGTCTTTTCCCCGTGAATGTTGCCGTGAAATGGCCCACCGTTTAGAGCTCTACGCTCTCTACAGACTATTTCACTTGCGTGTTGCCCTAAAAATACGATTGATTGATTGATTGATTGATTGAGCCTCTTCATTGATTGTAAATATAAAATGGCGCCTCGAACAAGAGATGCCCCATCTACAGATACCATCAAAAGGATAAAAACACAATAAAGCCAGGCAGCTTATTTCAATCAGTTCGTTATTAGCAGCTTCCAAGTATACATTGTTTCTCTTTAATTAAAAAAAATATGTCAGCATATTGACAACATTTAATGCTATTTACTTTATTTTAATTGTTATTGTGAAGGAAATCGGCCACTCAGTCATTTTGTTAGTGAGGACTTAGCTAGAGTCGATCATCTTAATGCTCGGTAATGGCAGCTAAATATGCAGAATATTAATGCAGAATCATCTGCATATAAAAAGGTCGGGAGTAAGCAGATCATTAATACGTAATAGAAAAAACAGTGGACCTAACACACTTCCCTGGGGGAACCCATATTCTAGGTTTGGATAGAATCCCACCCACATCCACCATTTGTTTCCTACCTCCAAGATATAAACCAATTCATTTTGTGGCTAAACCGTCAAATCCCAATGCTTTTAATTTTATTAGTAGAATGACTTGATCAACAGTATCAACTGCCTTTTGGGGTCTAACTTGACCCATACCACAGTACTTTCCCACATCCCTCTCCTGATGTAATCGGTGAGGTAGAGTGAGCAAGTGTCATCCTAATGTTTCCACAGACTCAAATATATCAGGGCTTAAAGAGGAAGCAGCACTGGTTGAATCCAGGGCATAGAAATAGAAAGAAAGCAGGACGGCGAGGTGAATGGAGAGACAGAGAGGATTAGTGTTTACAGCTTCAGATGAAGCGGAAGGACGGAGGTTTTCCTCTCCCCGCCAGCACACACTGCTCTGTATTGTCACAGTGCTGGCCACGAGCCGCCGTGTCGTCTCTCCACGCAGAGGAGATCAAGTGATGATTCGGTTATGTAACCTCTGAGCTCATCAGCGAGCCGCGTTTCACGGCGAGGACGAGGCAGAATCTCCCGTCTGGCTGCTGACTTGGCAGAGGAGCCACATGACCTCAGCGCACATGAAGATTTAGTTTCCAAACATGCGGCAGCTCGGTGATCAGGAACCCCGTCCTCAATCTGTTCGACAGCAACGTAAACAGGCTTCAAACCGGGACGTGTGCCACTAATCTGCTGTGATGTTGAACTGGACTAGTGCAGAAAACACTGTTTATTATTCTGTCCTTAAAACTGTGTAAAACTGCTTGGTGTGTGTCCAATGAATATGCAAGATAAATCTGCAAGATAAATCTGAAGAGCCACAAGACAATTATAACAAAGCAAAGAAAATAAACATTTGCCACACTGTCTGCAATTAAACATATCCAAAACAGTTACCATGTTCTTTTCAAAAAACAATATAAATAATATAAAACCCGAAATTTTAATATCTGGAGAAAGATTACAGGTCGTCACAGAATATAAATATTTAGGATTACATATAGACTCAAACCTCAATTTCAAAACTCACATCGAAAAAGTTAGTAATAGGATTAAGTTCCATGATTTTATCCCACATAACATATTGTTTAATAAGCTGGTCCAATACTCACTCTACAACAATAAACCCATTAGAAACATTATACAAACAAGCATTAAAAATACTGGATAAAAACCATACCATTACCACCACTGTAGTATCCTGAGGAAATATCAGTTATTTACCTGGGACAATCTCATTAAATTCAAAAACATGTTTAATTTATAAAATCAGACATGGTTTATCACCTCCTCTACTATGTGACTTCATACATGTCAGATCCAGTGAGGTCAGGGTAACTAGAGGGGCAGTGAGGGAAGACTGCTTCATCCCTCAGAGAAAAACAGCTTTTGGTCAGGATGTCTTCTCTGTGAGAGCAGCTCAGCAATGGATCACAGTGCCTGAAACCATCCGAGAGTCTTTGTCATTCTTTTCATTCACAAAGAATGCAAAAAAAAAAGGCTAGTAGAGAGCCAAACCTTAACCATAATGTTTTGTATGTAATTTTATCATGTGACTTTACGTGGTCACTGGGGATCACTGTAGCGTCATAGGTCAACGTAGTAGGGGGGAAGCTCTGTAGCGTTGGTTTGTGACGGTAAAGGCAGGTATATGATATTTAACAGAAAAGACTGAGTAAGGAGGTGGGTTGGGAACCCGGACTTTGAACCAGGAGACCGGAGTTCGTGTCTCGTGTGAAACAAAAAGTCAACATTAAATATTTTTATTGAAGTTACACAAGTGATGTAAGTTAATTTTGATGTTTTCCTGACATTAACCAAGTTGCCTAAACTGAACCAAACTGCAAACCTTCACAATTTTACTAAGGCGGCGTTTCAAAATGCCGATGTTTCAAAGCGCTAGCGTTTTATTTCTAAAGTCTAACCGGACATTGCATATTTGTTGTTGCTAAGCGTCGCTAACTTGACCGCAGAGCCTCAAACGTCTATGAATGACCCTAAAGGGGTAACCCAGGGCGTTAAAAAGCGACGCCAAAGGGCCTTGACCAAGCGTCAATATGTGACGAGCCGGGAGTGAGAACGTGTTCCAGACTGCTGAGAACTGAGAGATTTCCAAGTTGAAATATCTGACCTCAAAGCTTTACAGGTGAATGATGGTTCATGACGAACAAAAGCTGCATCAGGTGATACAAAAGTTGACAACGTGAGAACATTGGCAACAGTTTCTGCATCAGTTTACATGCAGAGCAGGTTTTACTATACGATACTGTGTATTATTTTAATTTAAGTACATGGAAATATACTTTATGTTGCCTTTCAGTTTATGGTTTACTATTCACGATGTGTGCGTCCACGGGAGCTGCCGTTGTTGTGTGACGTCATTCAGCTGCTTCTCATGAAGTCGAGTTCACAAGTAGGAACTCTGACCTCAAATGACGTTCCGGGATTCTTTTTTTAGTTTGATTTTCCAACTTTTGAGTCGCCTGGAGGGGCGGCGCGGTAGTTGCAGTGGTTAGCACTGTCTCCTCACAGCGAGAAGGGTGTAGGTTTTAAACCCCGGTTGCCCCGGTCTTTCTGCGTGGAGTTGCATGTGGGTTCTCTCCGGGTGCTCTGGCTTCCTCCCACCATCCAAGGTTATTTGGTGTCTCCAAAATCTCTGTGTGGCCCTGCGACGGACTGGCGACCTGTCCAGGGTGTGCCCCGCCTTTTGCCCAATGTCAGCTGGGCTTGGCTCCAGCCCGGTCTCACACCTGTGCTTTTGGGGTTCAAACCTGTTTTTACTGAGCCCTTACCCGCCACTGATGATTGTGCCACTGCAAACTCACTGCTAACCAAGCCAAGACAATTATCATATATTAAAATGTGCTTTGCCAGTGTAGTGAGAGTTTAAACCCAGCGTCAGCCACACCCTTTTGTTTTGTAGACATTTTGAAATGTAGAGGACAGGAAGTGATTTTAGAACCCAGCATTGTAAAGTGAGGCTGAGGAACGCTTGTGGGTGACCTTGGTCGTGATCTGTCTCACTTCCCGTTTCCTTCAGCACAGAACCAGGTGATTGGACGCAGCAGCTGAAGTGAGAGCCGCTTGGCCCGAAGGCTGAATGTTTGAGGCGCCCTGCCAGCAGCTCGCTGTGCCAAGACAAACCCCCCCGCCGTCTACACTACAATGAGGGCACGGAGCCAAGAACAAATATGAATGATCTCTTCCTTGAAGGTCAGCAGAGAATAACAAAAACTTCCCTCAGATGGGCGGGAAAACAGCGAGTCACGGCTGAAACTAGAACCAGAAAACCTGCCGAGGCTTTCATTTCAACAAGACTGAGACGTAAAAAAATAAAAATTACAACATGTGAAAAGTTACACTTAATTTATTAATAATTCCTGTAATGCAGAAATTTTAATGGCTTTGTTTTACCCTTATTTAATGTAATTTACTGGAATATTTTTTCAGTGGTAAATGAGTTCAGAGAGGGAGTTTCTGACATACACTCTTACATAAACCCAGATATATCCTGTTTTGTTAATCAGCTGATTGTAATCGTGCAGCTTCTCAACCCACGAGGCTGAGTGATGGAGCGGCGCCTCCTCATTGTATGACATCAACACTAAAAACAGTGTCACACCGATGCCAAAGCCAACAGCTCGGGGCTCGGCTCCAGGACAGGTTTAATGTGTCACCAGATTTCCAGAGAAGCTGGGCGGGTCTAGCTGGTTTTACCTGCAGGAGGTTTTACCTTTAACTGTTAAAGCAGTGAGATATTAATAGCACAGAGGTGGTGAGACACTTAAGGCCACATTAGGGTGCGTGGGACGTGGTGTGTTTCAACAGCAATAAATCATTACAAATCAAGCCTGCATAAATAAACGATGTTGTAATCTGATTCCTGTAAAATTCCTGCAAATTCAACGCCTATTGAAGGCAGATCCAAAGTGAAATGAATGTAGTTCTTGAACCATTTGGAGCATATGCATGGTTTTGGGCTTCTCTGAAAGATAACACTCTGGAGTGTCTGACCCCAGAGTCAGAATGATTATAAGTGCTGCTGGAATTGATTAATATAAGGTTAAACACACTAAAACTAATATATTTTTCGTTTCCGCTTGAAAATGCTTGCTAACAAATGCATGCAGACAACTACAACTGGTACTTATTAGCTAGAAATCACCGTAGATTTCATACTAATACTATGAAAAATGACTATTTCACACAGGTTTTTCTGAGTGTATGTCTTAGCGTATTCTTTTCTAAAACGGCAGGCGACTGCTGCTGCCTCGCTCCGTATCAGCCGGCAGCTTGATGCCGATGTTTTTTTTGCTGGTAGATAATATATCGTTATATTCAGAATAGTGGTTGGCAGGAGACCTCAATTTGTTTGGAAACAGGAGATGAGCCCCTGGTCTAATGCGCCACCTGGCTTGAGAAACCCCTTCTCAAAGACTTTTAGTCATTATTTGGGTACCACACATATTCTGAGTGCCTTTGACAGAATTCAAATGAGCCATTTCAATCTAGATTAATTCTAAGATTACAGTGAGATTAATCTAGATTTAAAAAAATTAATCTATCCCCACCACTAATTCAGAATTTTATTGGCTGAACGAAGTGCCAGTCGTCAGCACAATTGGTTGCAGTTGGCCCTTCCTTACAGCGCTGGCTCTTGTTGGCTGTTGCAGGCTGTGAAACGGACATTTGAGCTCCTGTTTGGTCGGATTTGGTGTCACTTGAAAGGTCAGAGTTTAGCAGCTAATTTGAATACAAACTTTCGTAGTTGTTAAAATCTGAGTTATAATGACGTACGAACCACGTCTGCCGGCAAATATGAAACGATGCGGCAGCGGTACCTGGGGATTTACTGATGTTTTGGACTAAATAATTTTACTGGATTGGATCATTTGCACCTTTGACGACGTAACAAGACCATTTTTGTTGAAATATAATCGATCGGTGGATTACTGTGAGGCTTCATAGGTGAGTCGCATCACTTTTAATTGTACTGGGTGGTGTGACAGAGGCAGTGATTTTACCCGCTGTGGTGATTGTATCTTGAAATGGTTTGCATCGGTCGAATGACGAGGATTTTAGCTTTCAAACGGTGTATCATATGAGTATGAAGCTACAATAGCATCTGTGTGCACATACAGAAAGTAGAACTAAGGTGATCCCCCGTCATCATGGCAGTCCGCCCCCCTTTAAAAGCCCAGACCTCATCTAGTCCTGGTTGTTGAGTCATATGTTTGATGGAAGTTGATGGAAAAGGCTAAATTTGAAAAGAATTCCTTCATTTCTTTACAGTTAATGCGCTAAATTGGAGACGGAAACACCTTTGCTGAATTAGTGCTGATGCAGCGAACATTTAACTCACATGGCCGATCAGGACCACGATGGAAACCAGTTGGGCTTAACTCTCTTGTCTTGTCCACGACAGTTCTGATGGATGGACTTTATCGCCGTGGATGACATTTTGTATTATGCATTTATTTGTGTTCCAGTCCAATAAAATCAAATCAAGTCAACTATTTCTGACAACCTCGCTCCATTTTTCTCAGCTCATTGGTCCTCAGCTGCATGCGACTGGTTTTGTTTCCAGAGTTCACCCTCTCCTCCTGGTTTTATAAACTACAGCTATGTGTAACATCTGAACTTCTGAATAAACTACGCTTTTCTTTATTTTTTTCTTTTTGGCAACAAGTTCATAAAAAAAATCTCTTGACAATCAGATGGAAAGACGGATTTTCGTGGTCTGTCTTGTGAAGCGTACCAATCCAGTTGCCAGCCTGGAACTCGCCTTGGTTTCCTGCCAGCTTCACTAACTCTTGTTATTTCACCAACAACCGGTTCCCTCCCTCTGCCGGTCCAACTCGCTCAGCCTCAACTCCCATTAGATCACTTACTAACTCCAGCCAGACAAGCCTGCCAACCCGCTCCGACAACACCGCTCTGGACTTCAAAACCCAGCCCCCATTCGCTAAGCCAAACAGTTCTTTAATAAACTGCTTAAACTTAACTCAGTCTCCAGTTTGCTTTTGGGTTGTTGCCACAAATCCTGACAAAAAGCAGGTCAGAAAACTAAACATCATAGGAGGTAAAAACTGCTTTTGTCTTTTGTTTTTAGGAAAACATTTGCAGAGGGACAGCAGATGACTTGCTGAACATAGAAATGTGGCTGAAGGCTTGTACAGACGTTTCTTCCTCTTGAACGTCTGCCTGTAACTTAATATTTAAAAAACACATAAAGTCGTGGCACGATTTGTAAATAGTTTTCCTGGTGACACCTTTCTTCGGCCTAAAGGTCGTCAGAAACCAAACATTCAGGGAAGAAATCTCCTTAAATTGGAGTTTTGTTTTTTAAATGTGAGAGCGAAACATCCTCTCGGTAGCTTCCAGACTGTGCGACACTGCAGTCCGTTTCAAAGCCTTCCTGCTCGCAGCTGATGTCACCGTCAGGGAGGTGGAAGGCCGCCACTGTCCGATTTACAAACTCCCATTCATGCCCTTCAATAATAGCTCGCACACACCAGTGAACACACACAACGCTGCAGCCGAACATGAACGAACTGAACTTAGGGGAGTAGGGGTTCCTGTTTGGAGAGCCAGAATAGTGGATGACCTCATTGTTGTTGGGATGAATGGTTTGTTTGACACACACACAAAAAAAGGCATCTGGAAAAAAGCTTTTTCCAATCAGACCCAAGTCCTCCGGGACGGGAGACATTAAGCCGAGCCGCCGCTGAACACAGAGCGAGTGTTTACGGTGGATTTCCTGCCATTGGCGCTCTGACAGCAGGTGACCAGCGGCTCCTCCCCCACCTTCATCTGTTCGCTCAGAAGCTTCTGTTTTTAAACAATGGAGGACAATCGCAGGAAAAGACAGCAGAAGAAGTCGTCACCACTTCTCCGCTCGTTTCCGTCTCCCCAACACTGATCTTAATCTGAGCTCAGAGCCTCAGTTCTGACTCTTTATTACTCGTAAGCAACCAAACTGCTCCTTTTACAGGGAGTTCAACCGAGACCTTCACCAAGTGCTATGAGTTGCTGAAACAAAAATGTGAATGATGCACTTGGTGTAGAAAAGTGGCAGGTACAGATGAAAGAAACGCTTTCAGTCTTCAGCCAATGCGATTTTAGGAACGGGTGGGTTGGTTTGAGCTGAGAGTAGATAATTAGAAATTATACAGGTAGTGTTGCAGTTAAGACCGAGACCAAGTCAAGACCAAGACCAGAGTTCATCAAGGCAGACCAAGAGACCAAGACTTTTAGACCTGAGATGCTGTGAATGTTCTGCGATGGCAGTGAACAGTTTCATTCAACGTAAATGTTTTGTTGCTGTGAAACAAAAAACGTCTCTAGGTTTCTTATAAAACGCCACAGTTTTAGGTGAGTGTCATTTTTATGGGACAGGTCTGTTATGCTGGAAAGCTGCAAACTGAAGACGTGGAGGTCGGCGTTCAGGATGGGGATGAAGAGCATCACATGTTCTCCTTTTTTAGCCACCTTTCTGTGACAGAATGTGTGTTAGCAACCGCAGTGGTTCAATCGTAAAGGTACATTAATTTCATTTAAAGTCAAGTGAGCAGCGATCGTCTTCTTAACTTAACCTTGACTCGTGTTTTTCTCCCTCCTGTCATTTCGCTTTGGCTGCTGTCCAACAAAACAAAAATGGCAGAACTTTATTTTTTTAATTCAGCGGTAAAACATTTTCACAGTTTTGCAGATCTGGGGTCAACGCGGACGTAGAAGTCATGACATTAAGATGTCGTCCTACAGTAACTTGCCAGAATCAGGTCAGTCAGACGTGGGTTGGACGTCCCACGATGGCGCCCTTCTTTCAGTCCAGAGTGATGTGCAGCGCTACACTGCAGCAGTTTGTTCTGCAGCATAAAGACGCTGCAAGTTTCACAAAGCTTCCCGTCTACTGTTACCAACCAGGAGCCTTTCCTCCAGACACCTGAGACTTTCACATTAGTCGGCGCTGCTTTCTGATGGATCCTCATCCTCTTCAATGCCGTGTCTGTCTCTTCTCGGCGTATCCAGGGCGGCCCGGGCCTCTCGCCTGTCCCGCTCCCATTGTCCCTCCGCTATTGAAGGAAGGAGCGTAAACCAACACTGCCGTTCCCATTCGTATTCAATACGGACGAGACCCGACACCATGTGAAGCGACGGCTCGGCTTCTCTCAGAGGGATCTGATTGCTGAGGCGTCAAAAAAAAAAGCTTATGTCCACCTCAGCATCAGAGAGACGGGACGTTGTCATGATTTGGAGTTTCACATCCCTGAAATGCTGAATGACTCGAGACGTCACTGAAACCTTTCAGTATTTTAAAACGTGGAGGAGAGCCAGCAGTTGGTTCCACACAGGGCCGGATTCACCTGCCTGGGGCCCCTGGTGCAAATATGAAAGTCTTAAAACTAGATTTAAACTCTTTGTTATGCTCTCAGGACCAAACAATGAAGAAGAAGCTTTAGACTCCTGTCGGGTCAGCTGATGGTGTGCTTAAGTAGGCTTACTATGCTTCAGCTTAATTTTAATTATAAAATGTGATGACTGATATACTGTGGATATAATAATAATAACTATTTATATAGCACATATCCAACAAAGGTACAAAGTGCTTTACAGAAGACAAACAGGGCGAAAAAGTGCATGAAACTCCACCATAGGAGAAAAAATACATGAGGACAAAAGAAAAGTAAAAACAGCGGGGGGAAATCTGAACCGAACTGTGGATTTGGTGAATTGGTACGCCCCTCATAAACAGGAACATTCATTTTCTGCAACTAAACTCTTAGACAGCAGCCTGAGCTAATCAGCTTAAAGTCAACAAAAGACGTCTTAACCAACACGTTCTCACTCCCGACTCGTCAACGCTCGCTCAAGGCCCTTTTGGCGTCGCTTTTTAACGGCCTGGGTATCCCTTTAGCGTCATTTATAGACGTTTATGGCAACAATAAATATGCAAAGTCCGCTTACACTTTCAAAATAAAACGCTAGTTTTCAAACATCGCCATTTTGATACGGCACATTATTAAAGTCGTAAAACGTTGCGGTTTGGTTTAGGCACTGTGAGCCTCACACACTCTCACAGCCTCAGTACTTTAACATCATTTTTTGAAACTTTGGCCATGTTTTACATGAACATCCAACATTATAACTTTGTAGATAAGTCATAAAATGTGGAAAAGCATATTAAGTCTCCTTTAAATATCTTTTAACTGCCTTAACGGTCACAAACTGATACTACAGGGTTTCCCCCCCACTGTGTATGACGCTACAGGGATCCCCAGTGCGTTACAATCTGACGCCGATGGCGTCCATATGTGACGAGTCGGGGAGTGAGAACAGGTTGGTTTAAGACTTGAGAGAAACATTTGACTGTTCAGACAAAATGACGTGTTTAAAAGTGACCGTAGGCGTCAAAGAGATGCAAAGGTTTAGTATTAGAGTTCAGCAGCTTGAAAGAGGTTGTGATGAAGAATAAGCTTGTTTAATTTCCAGTTTAGCAGAGGGAGGTTCCTGGATCATAGGTGTCATTTACACTGGGGACGCTGGGGACATGTCCACACCACTTTTTTGAAAGCACTCGCTAAAAGTTTTCTGAAAACTAGCTTCGAGTCTCCTAGCAGGTCTTCCAGCTTGTGCGGTGAAACCCTTACAAATGGTTCAGATCAGCCCAAAAGGACTCAGGTCACTCCATTACTCAGTGACCTCCACTGCCTCCAGAATCAGATTTAAGTCACTAAAGCTGCATACAGAGTGACTGCTGGGTCTGCACCATCTACCTAAACTCCATTATACAAACCTACGTTCCTTCTCGCCCGCTACGCTCCTCCAACGAACGCCGCCTGGCTCTGCCAGTCCTTCACACAAAGCGATCCCAGTCCCTGTTCTCATCTGTGACACCACGATGGTGGAACGAGCTACCACACGCCATCAGAGCAGGGGCGTCCCTCTCTGACTTCAAGAAGCTCCTGAAAACTCTTCCGAGAACATTTCCTCTGATAACACCAATAGGTGCCATTAGCGCTTACTAGCATTTATCGCTGCTTTTATTAATGTGTTGTCAGCTGTAGATCTCGTGCTGTATTTGATGCTCTGTTGATGATTGTACGTTGTTCCTCAAATGTAAGTCTGTTTGGATAAAAGCGTCTGACAGATGAGTAAATGTAAATGTAGCTTGCAACAAGAAAGGTTTAATTACAAATAAAAATTCTATGATAAAGGTTTACTTGCATGAAATGTAAATGTAAAAGAAACAGATCTGCCTTGTCCAAAAAAGTAATTTAAAAAAACAAGCTGCTGATTATTATTATTATTACTATTATTATTATTATTATTATTATTATTATTATTATGATATCTGATAATATTTTTATATTCTGAATTGTCACCGGACACATGAATTTTGTTTCCCTTCATATAAATAAAGACATTTCCATCATAAATTGGTGCAGAAAATGTCTCTAGAAAGCAGGCAATTGAGAGCTCAATGCTCAAAATCTTCTGGGGGAGGACCCCAGACCCCCCCATCAAATAGCCTGTTTCATCAATGAATATTTATTCTAAATAACATCAGAGTATATTCTTGTCTTGTTCTAGTATTGTGCATTATCAGGGTTCGTGTTTCATCACACCCCTAATCTGAGCTCTTTAATGTCCCCACCACTTCCCAACACAAAATGACGCCCTTGTCGTGGATCCACAAATATTCCACAAATGGATCCACAAATATTCAAACGAACAGCATTTCTTCTTTCAGCCGGTCGCGGCTTTTCATCCACATGAAGCGTTTTCAGTCTGAATCCCAGTTATTTTTCTCCTGTGAGTGAATGAGCGTTAGACTTTTGGCCACATCTGTAGAAAAAATAAAACACTGAAGCGGTGGAAACTTAAAGGTTCCACGTGTGACACACTTGGCCGGCGTGACAGGAACAAAGCTGCAGTTTCCACTGAGGCCTGCTGAACTTCACGTTGGGTTAAATGCAGGAAAAATGTGACTCGCTGCATCACTTTTCCCTGAGCTCATCTTTCCCTGGAGACGGCCCAAACTTCAGCCGCAGTTTTATGGACAATCACAAAGGGCCTTATTGTTCTGCTTACATGTAAACAAAGCCGCAGCTGGAACTGTCCTGTGGCTTTCTGGGAAAATGAGGAACTGCAGTACTACGAGGCAGGTGGAGGTTCAGTTTAACCGCTTGGATAAAGTTAGACTACGGTCACGCCTGAAAGCAAACCGTCAATCAAATCACGTAGACCCGTCCATCCGTCACGCCGCCTCAGCTCCTGCTGCCGAGATAGGACACGTCCAACAGCTGACGGGAAAACAAAAACAAACATGGGAAGAGTTCTGTTTCTGAAGGCTGATGTTTTGAACAGGATTAAAAATGTCAGCAGATGAAAGTGAACACATGAGCGCTGCTGTCTTTGCTCTGTCATGTAGTTTTTGTCTCTTCAAACGCAGCGAGATGTAACTCGCTCTGACAGGATGATCGCCTCCAAACTGAAAACTTTCCTCTCCACAAGTAGAGGTTCAGATTTGTTAAAAATCATCCCCTGATCTCAGTGAACCTCACACAGCCGGCCGATTATCCGCCGGCAGAGCTCCGGGATGGTTGTTAGCGCTGTGTGGGGGAATATAGGAACTTTCTGCCTCAATGGAAATACCACAGAGCTCCTATTACCCACGATGCATTATTCAGCCAGGCAGCCGCTGAGCCAGACGGAAACTAAATGGAGCCAAATGGAGAAATTTAAAGATTCACACGGACAGTTTTGCATGTTTTATCTGGTTAACTGCATATTTTCCATATGAAGACCTGTGCTTGTGATACTGTGATTGAGCAGATTGGCTCAATAAAAAAAGGTAGGAAATCAATTAAAATCAATTTTAACGCAGCTTTGAATTATTAGGTTGGCGATGGATTCCCCACTTCAGAGGTAAAAAAATCTGACCACAGGGTTTATTTTACAGCGTAGCAATGACCTTCCGTGCTGATGGGTCACCTGAACTCCACATGCAAAGCATACAAAATTAAAGCTGCATTCAGGGGCGGGAACGGGACAGTGGATAAGACACATGCCTTTTAATGTGGGAGGCCTGGGTTCAATTCTCACTGTGACACATCCACCAATGTGTCTCAGAGCAACACTCTTCGCCAGATATACTTGATGTTGTTTTGTTAAAAATGGCAGCAGAAACTATAGTGAAGCCACTAACTTACATCTTTAACCTTTCCATTTACACAGATACAGGGCCTATCTCATGGAAACAATTTACAAACAAATTAAAAACATTTCTGGTTTCACAAAATATCCTTAACGACTGGTTTTAGATGTGGCCACAGAACAGTTTCTGCCTCTTTAAAAGTCATTGATGACATAAAAGCGGCGATTGATAAAATGTTATTCTGGATGGCTGTGTTCATTGACCTTACAAAGGCATTTGAACCAGTAGACCATTTCATGTTAATCAAAACCTTGTTGAATATTGGCGTTGGGCATAGAGCTGTAAATTGGTTTCACAGCTCTCTCTCTGAACGGACACAAATTGTAAGGCATGGGGATGTAACATCTGATTTTGTTGTGCTAAAAAAGGGTGTCCCACAAGGATCAGTTCTGGGTCCTTTGCTTTTTATCATCTACATAATCCAATTTATTTCTTTATTTATATAGCGCCAAATCACAACAAGTTATCTCACAGCGCTTTTCATAAAGAGCAGGTCTAGACTGACTCTGTGATGTTATTTACAGAAGCCCAACATTTCCCACCAAGAGCAGCACTAGGCGACACAGGAAAGGAAAAACTTCCTTTTAAGAGGCAGAAACCTAGAGCAGAACCATGGCTCATGGTGGGCGGTAATGTTGTTATAGACTGGATGAAAAATGGTTCAGATATTTACAGTAGTGTTAATGATAATAATTGTAATATTAAAACATCATCATTTTGAAACAGCACGTTATTAAAGTTGTTTGGTTGGGTTTAGGCAGAAAGTAGTACTTGGTTAAGGTTTGGAAAAGATCCTGGTTTGGGTTAAAATAACTACATAGGTCAGCTAATACATAAGATAGCTAACGTTACTTGTGTAACTCAAGTTATATAACTCGCATAACTTGATTAAAATATTAAATGTTGACTTTTTTTTCACACGGGACACAAACCATGGTCTCCTGGTTCAAAGTCCAGGTTCTGGCCCTCCATCCACCTCCTTACTCAGTCTTTTCTGTTCAATATCACATACCTGCCTTTACCATCATAAACTGATAATACAGCCCCGTCAAACTGTGGGGATCTCCAGTGCGTTACAAACTGACCCCGATGGGTCTTGACCACGCGTCCATATGTGACCAGTCGGAGTGAGAACAGGTTGAATATGCAGAGCGTTTTCCTTTTCTTTTTCTTTCTTTTAGAAAGGTTGAAAATAACCGCAGGGTAGAACTGTAAAATACAGGAGACAACGGGAGGGCTGACAGATATGTGGGTGACTGTTACTTGTGTGGTTGACATGCAAAGTATTTTTGTATCGTCCACTCTGGAGTAGCTCACGCCACGCCATTCAGTCGCACTGTTATAATTTGTAAGTATCTGCTTTGAAATCGATCCGCCCTTCTGTCCCCACCGTTTTCAGCACAAAGTGACGGCTCTGTTTCACTCTTTGGTCTTCTTTTTAAAATAGTAAATCTGACCACGTGACTGAATTAAAAGACAACACAGCAACATAAACTGTGTCAGTGTGGTCCTGGTTTCCCATCTGGGGTTTAGAGGAAGGTCTCAAGTAAAATCCTGGTATTCCCTCACTTCAATGTCTGTAAACACGACATACCGCCGTGATGATACTCCGGCAGCAGAGCGTAAATCTTTGTTTTGTCCTCATGTCTTTCCAACATGGCTGCCACAGAGTCAACGCCTCATTAAAGCACGCGGCCTCCTCACTCTATATTTAGCGAGGTCAGCCGCGCCCGTGGTTTTCTCCACATTTCCCATCGTGCCTCTTCCACGGTCTCGCCCCTGCGGTTGTTTTGGTCGGCGCACCCGATCGGCCACGCCCTCGTGTTTACGAGCCGGGCCCGACATGCTTCACGGACACAAGTAGGTCAGAGCAGGGCGGGGCCGACGCAAGACGTCAGCAGCAAACAGGCTGAGTGTGTGTTTGTGGTCTGAACGAGCGGGTGTGTTCACACTGTGTGCAGGTTCGCAGCCTCGAGCTTCCTGCCTTTGAGTCACACCTGTGACATCGCAAAGCTTCGTGTGACCTGACTTGTTGTTTGAGTTATGTGATTTCTCATTCTTCTTTTGTTCAGTGGTGAAACATAAACAAATAAAAGAATAATAACAATAACAGTGCTGTACTTACGCCCTGCTCAGATTTTGCACCCTCAGAAATGTAAACGCACAAATAAACTGCTATAAAATCATCATACATCAATATTTTTTTCTGCTTTTTAATCCATAAATCACTTAAACAACTTCTCCCCTGCTCGAAACTGCCAAACATTTAATAGTTTTCAGGATTTTAACCCTTTAAATGTTTAATTATTTGAATTATTTCATTATTTATTGCAAAAAACCCACAAAATTAATTATTTTCCATGAAATAAATAGCAGGGGGGCGGGGCTTTGGTGATAACTAGAGTCTTGGATGTGTCAAAGATTACAAACAAAACTGATTTGATTGCATTATTATTTTTTCTGTAGTGTCAGATTTAATATTTTGCACCCTCTGGGCACCTTCATGTCCAAAAACTGCTTTAAAATCATTAAACGTCAATATTTTTTTAGCTTTTTTTAGTATAAAGTATAAATTTGAGATACCTGTACTTTCTACTTCTACATCTCAGATGGATTTACTTTTTATACCATCACGTTTATCTTGACAGCTTCGGTTACAAATTTAATCCCAAAACACATGAAAAGTATAAAATATGATGTTTAGTTATAATAAAACTCCCCAACATTTTATACAGGTACAGCAGAAATGATGAGTTGGTTTAAAGAGAATTATTTGGCAGCTATTTTGATCCATTTAAGTTGTTTTTCATGTAAAAACATTTCAGGGTTTCAGCTTTACAAATGAATAATTTGAACCTTTTTGTTAATAATGTTGAGGTTTGGACTGTTGGCCGGACAAAACGAAGGGTCGGCCCTGTGAGGCATTTCTCACTATCTTCACAAGCTGAACAATCAATCGATTACTGGACAAAATAATCAGCAGATTAATCCAGAAAGAAAATAATTATTAGTTGTATTCTGATACTAAATGGTTCAAAAGGAGCTCCGGCTCAAGGACTACAGCATGAAATCCTGCTTTTATATGAATTTATGAGGAATTATAATCTAATGATGGACTAGCAAAATAGTCACAGGGGACATTTTACTGCATCGAGTACTTTAACTTTTAGAAGTACATTCTCCTGATTATACAGTAAACACATACTTTTACTATAGTAAAATTTTTAATGCAGAAGTTTTACTTGTAACAGTATTTTTACAGTGTGGTATTTATACTTTTACTTAAGTAAAGGATCTGAGTAGATCTTCATCCACCTCTGAATAATAATAATAATAATAATCTTTATTTGTGGAGCACTTTTCAGACTCCATGTTACAAAGTGCTTTCACAGGGGCAGAACATAAAACACACACGTTGTAAAACCATCAGGTTTTAAAATAAAATTCATTTTTATGGAATTTAAACAGAAAAAAGAAGAGAAAAATAAAGTCAACTAAAATCAGGAAAAACTCTCCTATAAAAGTTGTTTTGAGAGTCAGAATGTAAGTCGATTTACTAAAGTACTGTACTTTGAGCTACTTTATTTCCATTTATATAACAACGCTACTCGGGTCAGATAGTTCGCTAAATCATTTGTAAATGATGAAACGACGACCTTCTTCTTCGGGTCTGGATCAAATTTCTTTTCTTACAAAACAAGTCCTGGTAAATTCCTGAGCAGGCACCAATCAGAGGCAGCGTTTCTTCATGATGTCATCGCGTAAAACATAAAAAGTATTTTGATACATTACAGAACATTAAATTTAAAAAAATCCTACTTTGGATTTAACATCTGTATTTTAAATACATACAAGTGTTGCCCAGCCAACACGTTAACGCAGCAGGAATATTAATGCAGAAACATCAGATATAACAGAGAAACACTGACAGGGAACATTTACCTGCAACATGAGTACTTTTACTTTCATATAAAGCACATCCCTTTTTTTGAATTCAGGTTTTTATTCGCACAGTGCGCTGTAATACACTGCTGTTTGCGGTTCCGTACCAGAGGCTCGAAAAGATAATAGTCAAAAAGAAAATGAATAAGCGGCGAAGCATCAAAATCAGACGTGAAAACAATAACTGTGATGAGTGTGTGCTTCCTGCAGGACACGTTGGTTTGCTTGGTGTTTCCCGTGTGTGTGTGGGTGGAACATCGTGCGTAACCTCACTGTACTGTACTGTACACACTCACTCTGTCATCAGCAGTAATGAAAAGCAGCAGCAGCCTGAGGGGACGGCAGAGAGGAAGCGGGAAAAAAAGGACGGAGGGAGGAAATGTGAGGCAGATTAGAGAGGGAGACCGGCTCCGTGTTCGCTTCAGGGGGGGAAAGAAGGAGAAATCACAACAACAGTCAGCAGGCAGAAAGTACGGTGGCCTGGAACGGACACAATGTTGACCTTTTCCCTAACAGAGCCGCAGACCTGCCGACCTGTGTGCATGTTAATGCTGGTGTTTTGATTGTGCGCGTTCAGCAAAAGGCTGCTGGAAAAACAAAAGGAGAGTTCGACCAATCACAGCGCAGGATTCATTCCCCCTTCAGCCAAATATCAAGGTGAATGTAATGACAACACTCGTTTAAGTCGTTACAGAGCTAAACGGACTAATAACTATAAATGTAAAGTAAGGCTGGCCGCATAAACGCATTAATTAAAGCCGGCAGTTATTTTATCGCAGTTTTAATCATTGTTATTCTGAAAGCCTGTTGCTCGGCGGCGACCGCTCCCCCTCACTCTAACTGCTGAACACACTGTTTCTGCTGCTCCCCGATGAAAAGAAAAATGTTCCTGCTGACACCTGAAACCAGGTTTAATCTGTTCACCTGCAGCTCAGAAGGAGCCCGTTCTGATCGTGGCTCTGGACTCTAACTCGTTTTAACAAGCCAGATAAAAGCTAATTTATTATTTAATAATTGACTTCATTACATTAACGTTTAAGTTGAGATTTACAAGAAATATTTGACTGCTGCTGTGTAAAGGGAATTCTGCTGATGAACCACGTTATTGCACTTTAGTGTATAGAGCAGTACATTTAAAATAAAAGTGGCCGTACACCACTTTGGAAGCTTGGCAGCTTATTAGGACCCATATTTAGGTTTGTTGTTCGGCTGTGACCTCGAGTGGCAGAAGAAGTCAGGTGACGTAGAATAAAGAGCGATGAAGTTCGTGTAAGGAGGTGGTGTGGCCGATGAGTCCGTCAGGAGAGGTTTAAGTGTGCAAGAAAGTCAAAGTTGACGTTTTGTAGACGACTTACTTCTGTAATGGACTTATTTTAACCACCATCTTCTCCTAAACTTAACCAAGTGGTTTTGTTAAACGTCATGTGACTTATGTAACATACTTACGGTCCGGTGCCCCTGCTGCTGGACTGATGCTGACCAACGTGTCCTCGTGCAGTCCAACGGACCTATATGCCGTTTTACGACACTTTCCAATCAGCATATTTGGTTGTTCAGGTATGAGGACTTTTGTCGGTAATGTGACCAGCAGGAGGCAGCTATGAAATGATTGGCCGTGGCCTTATTACAGTCCCGCTACCAGATATTTTTCCTGTTTGTGCCATGATTTGTAGATGTTGTGACGCCCTGTGGGGTCGTGAGTGGGTGTGGCCTGTCTCAGATTGCAGTCACTCTGGGCACCTGGGCTGATGGAGTATTTGGGACTATCTTCTCATCCGAGGCCAGGTCTTGGTTTCCTCTTTAGTTTGGTTTTCTTTGGTTGGACTCTTACTTTGTGGTATTTATCTTTTTATTTTGCATCCTACAAAACCTTCACACATTCATGCAACCATCATCCTGCAGACACTGAAACCACATTCTACATACCTCACACTTCATTTATCTTAATTCAAATAACTATAACTATTAATTTGGCTTATTTTTGTTAAGTAAACGTATGTTAACCGTTTCCCACCGTGTGTCTGTGGCCTTTTGAGCCAGGTCATAACAATGTAAATAAAACATAAGACAACCAAACGTGCTGCTGGAGTAAACCTCCCACCCGAGCGCAGTGTTTGGTTGAATGTCCTTATTTACTTTATAACCCGAGGACATGTCGGTGAGCAGGTCAGCAGGTCTGGACGTGGAAAGCGGCCAAATGTTCGTTCCTCCAGAAAGCTGCGTTTTCCTTCCTGCATAACAAAGAGCAAGACGTTCCAGCGACCGAGCTGACGGGCTGATGGCGAGCACGTTGCATCATCCACCCTGAGAGAGAGAGATTTATTTATTTATACTTATTTATATCCGCACGTATAACATATAACAGCACGAGGCTTGTGTTTAGCTTCATGTTTTTTACATCGGAAAACATAAACATCTGTTTCCTACTGAAACCGACCGCGAGAGAGAGGCAGGGACGTTCCTGAGAGGCCGAAGCCTGAGAACAACTTGTAGCCACAGAGCTATTTCTGTCACGACTCCCAGAGGAAGGAGGACGTGAATGAATGAGTGTGTGTGTGTTGCAGGGATGGGGGGGGGGGGGGGGGGTGGGTGTTTAATGCAGGGCGAGCTGCAGAACAAGATATGCACTTGCATACCAATGAGAGCGTGGCTGTGCAAGCCAAACAGCTTTCTCCTCCGTCTCGTCTTAATCTGCAACACACACGCACAGATACTTTACTGGAGAGGAAGTGACCATGTCTGACTTCAGATGAATTCTGAACCTGTTTAGAAATGGGAGTCCTGAATGCAACACAAACTTTATCTCACTGCAGACTCGGGGCCCTCGCCTCTGCACAGACTCTCTCTCTTAATTTAAATTCAGTTCAGATGGCTTTATTGGTATAAGGTTCAAACGTGTTGCAGCGAGCTGCATATAAATAACAATATATAAATAATAAGCAATAAAATTAAATAAAAAAACTTAAATCTAAATATATCTTACTTTGAAAATATGTTTTGCTTTCTGACATGCAGGAACATTTTCTCCTCCTGAAGGAACAATTATTAAAAAACAAAACAATAATATTAATTGTGATAATATCAAAGTCACATTAGTCTGAATTGGTCTCTCTCTCGCAAAACAAATATCTGTCGAAATGCTGCTTTCACTCAGTCATACTGAACTGAATATTGATGCAAAACCCGCCACCGTGCGCGCTTTCACACGGCCATCCGGCTTTCCAGAAGACTGACGTGTAACACAACAGCTGTGGTTGTGGTGTTACCAACATTCCCGGCTCGGAGGCGGATCGAGTCGGACCCCCCCTCTGTCCGGCTCCACAGTCAGGTCTGTCGGACCCTGAGCCTCCCATTTTGCAGCCAAGTCTCCTCCAAGACCTCAGCCACGCTCACCTTGCCAGATCGTGGTTGGCTGCTGACTCTGCGTTTCTTTTTTATTCATGCAAATAAGAAATAATAAAAAAAAGAATCTCACCAAGCTAAAGTCACCTTTCAAACGCCTCCACTTTGCAAACCAAAAGGGCAAAGAGACACTTCAGGCCTCTTCTGTCAGACCTGTTGCAGAGAGGATGACGCTCGCAGCTGTTGCCGGAGAAGAATTGGTGGGAACAGACGCTCCTGAGAGGCTTCAGTGACATCAGCTAATTAAGACTCCTCTTAATGATGTTTCGTAGAGCCGAGCGCAGCGTGAAGATTTCTGCTGCAACTAACGGAGCAGGACAAACGACAGAAAAGAGACAGAGGTTTGGTGCAGCAGTGTGTGGTTATTCTGCAGCAGCCTGCTGGCTGAGAGAGATTTTAATCAACGTAACAAACCACGTAGGATCCCGAGTGTGTAATCACACTTTGACAAAGACTCTCAAATCAGATGAAAGGCATGCGGATGTGCGAGCTGCTGTGTTAGGAACCTTATGCTCTGCTTTCCTGGAACCAAAGCTGTGATCAGATTAAAACAGATGTTTGTGCAATCGAATGTTTAAATAATGAACGTGATACATGTAAGAAAAACAAAAGGATGATTTAAAGGATGAACAACACATTGCTTTATTTTAAAGGGTGAATGCATCATTTCTCCTGTCGGACGGGTCGGGATGGGTCTTATTTAAACAGTGATGGGTGTTTGGGTGATTTTACTGATTTTACTTTGTTTTCTTTTTAAAATGAACTGATTTAACCTGAAGGTTTGCTTATAAGACGACATCAGCAGGCGACTGCATGTAAAGTGTTGATGCCTTCAGTGTCTCAGGACGCTGTGTGAAGTCTGATGAATGTCCAGTGATGTCACTTGAGTCGGCGTCAGTGGAAACTAATCTGTGGACGTCACCCGTTGGTTTGTGGGCCACCATGTTGAAGCCTAGAGTTTGGCATGTTTTGGGTTTTTAGAGGAAGTAGTATGTAGCTGCAGTTTCACCGGACCGGAACTGCATTTGTACGGCCACCTATCTAGCTGTCTCGCTATGTTGCTCTTGACAGCCCCCCCAGAGGACATTACTTTTACGCTAACCATCGCAGAATGTGTCCCTAAGTAAGTTATTGATTATATGCATGTCGAGCGGTTAAGCCTACAGCTACGCAATCAGCCTTAAGGTGTGTTCACACAGAATGTTAATATTCAGCCTCGCTTTACTCGCGTGAGTTTGACCGCTGGGCATTTTTAGTGTTCACACACAACGCATTTTCAGCAAATAAGTTTTAGCGAATTGCAAGGTCGCCGCTGACCCCTCCCTTTCCAAGCGAGCAGGAGAAGCAACGGTGGTTGACACCTCTGTCAGCTCTTGTGATAAATAATTCTTCTTCGAACGTATTCAACTTAGTGACGAAACGCGCAGTTTGTCCGGTTGTTATGCTGCAGAAAAATGGCGGCTCAACATGGCGTCGTCCATGTAAGAGGAGACGCGGAGTACGCAGAAATGTGTCATTGTAGGGTAATAAAAACATAACGGTTCATCATGTGAGGTCTTTATACACCACTGAAAACATGGTATCTTATATTGCATTTCTGTCAATAGATCCTCCTAAATATTAAACACTGGACCTTTAAATACGGTTGTGGTCAAGAGTTTATCGAGACTGAGACAAGACCAAGACTTTTTGGGGCTGAGACCGAGTTGAGACCAAAACCAGTTCTACCACATTATATGACACACAATAAAATGTGGAACGAGATCAGAGGTGCTTCTAAAATGAATCTGAAAGATCCACGTTCCCATTAAAACACCCACAAACAAACACTGAAATCAACATAAGCATCTTTCAACGCTCCTGTTCCATGCTGACCATCACAAGAAGGGGGGACGTTGTTAACGGGAACAACACATTTTATAAATAGTGATTAAAAAATAATCAAGTTAGTTATTGGCATCATTTGAAGCTAAAAGTTTTACATCCAACCAAAGATGTTAACAAATAAATCAGACGACGCAAAAGTAATTTATTTATTATTGAAGTTACGGTTTTGACTGGTCTTGAAAAAAAATCCCGCATCCCCAATGTCCGAGACCAAGACCATCAAAAGTGGTCTCACGACCGGTCTCGAGTCCTACAATACTACCTTTAAAATAATCTGACATTTCGCCACGGTAGCGACTAAAAACCGAGGTGGCGACGGCCAAAATGCCAAAGCTGAGGCATCAAAACGGTAGCCCACAAACCAGCGGGTGACGTCACGGCGGCTACGTTCACTTCTGTTCTACAAGCTGTGGCTCTGACCACAGATCCAGGACACACAAACCTGGATCTGACAGAGATCCAGGAACCCACTCAGGAGCGTCCGCTCAATAACACACTCTTGTCCTTGGTGGACCAGTCGTCCATGTGTGAGAGAGAGAGAGGCCTCCGCACACACTCTCCTCGGTCGTCACTCATTTCTAAAGGCCAACACACTTTTACTATTTTACCACACACACACACACAACACACACACACAAACCCAATGACTCCATTATCCCTCTCCAACAAGGCCGGCCATTCATCCACCACGCAGGCCGACGTGCCTGGAATTAGATCGCTGCTCTCCTTAAAGCGGCCGAGCGAGCTGCACAATGACCAGTGTGTGAGTGTGTGAGTGTGTGTTTGTGTGTGACGTGTTTTACGCCTGAATGCTAAGCTAGCATTACATTATGAGCCTCAGTAAAAGGGCAGGTGGAGGATCAGAACAGGTAGCTGTGGTTTTGTGGGACCCGTCTCATCACTCGCACCACGGCGCCGTGCTCACAGGTTACGGCAGCTGAATTCTTAATGTACCGAAGATGTATTTGTTTGAGGTTTGGAGGAAACTGCAGCACTCAGCACAGAGGAATGTTACCTAAACGTAACTCCAGTTCTATGAGCATCTGCGTAGCGGCACCTCAGCACTATAAACCAGGAGAAGACAAAAAGTGATGTCAAAAAAATGTTGAATCAGTGGCAGAGAGCTCCCTGATTGGCTATTCGGCCGAGTAAATCACCAGCCTTTTCATTGGTTTAAATTTACATATATAATAAGAGGCACAGAGGTATATCTGTAATTCAGCTGGAATCTGAACACATGACTTACCTGCAGCGTAACATCAGTTGATTATGTCCATGTTTCAGCTTTGCCATGGTTTAAAGAAAGTTTTGTAAATGCAATGAATTAATGCAAGTTTTTCTTTTTAAAACTCACACATTTGAGTTAAAAACTCTTTGAATTAAAAAGAAGAAGTGGACATAAGCACCTGACCCTAACGCCACATTTTCCACTTGCAGAAAATAAATGATGAAATCTAACAAACAGATCGGCATAAAGACCACAGGACAAAATATCTCGCTATCTAATATTAATGTTTGAGACGGGAGGATATCAAAGACCTTTCCACCGAGAGGAGCTACATGATCAGGTTTTCTTCAACACTCACGTTGTGCAGTTTTGTTATTAAGGCCTCGTGTCCACCAAAGTGTCTTTTTCAGTTCGTTCCAGTGAGCTGATAAAAACTCCAGCAGCGTGACGAGGCGATGGCCGTTTTTTTCCGGTCGCCGAGAGTTGAAAAATGTTCAACTTTGTGGAAAACGCTGCGCTCGTCACTGTAACTTTTTACTTAGCTGTCCAATCACAGTAGAGGAGGGGCGGGGCAAATACCACACCGTAGCAACGGTTACTATCCTGGAATCGGGCTTCGTCCAACCTCAGCTCTTGGACCAAACGGTGGTACTCGACTTTTCACATCCAATGAAGTCAGGTGGGACTACTGCAACAAATGTATCCTAGCAACCAAAGCAGTCGGGAAAACGCCGCGCCTCCAAAATGCCTGCTAGCGCTCCCTGCTGGGCGTTTTCAGAAGAGCAGCTGGTGTATTTTGTTTAAATAACAAAATAATAAATAAATCAATAATAATAAAAGTCACAGCCGAAGATTTTTAAAAAAAAACAAAACCTCAATTTGTCAATTCCTTTAGTTTTCAAAATTGACCCTGGTTTAAATTATTTAAAAAAGGGGCAAAAAGAACATAAAAGGAAAGAATGAATTTCAGTAATTCTGAAAAAAAATCACAACGAAAGTGAAAAAAAAGCCCTTCATATGGTTAAACCGTGAAAACCATGTTTACCGATTTCAAACTGATAGCTTTAGTTCCACATTCAGACTGTCACACAGCTTTAACCCAGAGGCTGCAATGCAAAACTTTTCCTGTTTGTTTTGAAACTAAATTATAACCTCCCTCGCTCCCCCTGATTAATATCTGAATATTTCTCAGCATCAGGTTACTTTTGGCCTTGAACATTGATATTTCAACATCTACACATTTTAATAATTTCACGCTTTAATTACTTGTTTAATGAAATGTATGGGGTTGATTGTTCTTATGTAGTTTGTAAGATGCTTTGGCCATATTGTTGTTACACATTCATGCCAATAAAGCTAATTTGAATTGAATTGATCCTGATACCCAGCATTACTAATAATCCTTTTTGCTCTTTTTTTTGGAGAACAGATTGAAATCTCAGTCCGAACATCGCAGCCTCACACTGGACTTTCCACTTCTTTTTTCGCCTGTGAACTTGCAGAACGTGAAGTTTCACCTTTCAGCAGGCGGCGAGGGGGTTAACGCCGGCTCTGTCCCCGAACATGCTGTACATGCCTGTGCAATCACACGGCCGCCGAGGAAAGCTGCTGACAGCACATTTCTGAGGAAGTGCTCTGGTGTTGAGACATCAGCCCGAGCAGGTTCTGCGATTGTTTGCCAGCAGTGACTCACTCGCGGTGACTCTCCTCTGAACTCCCCGGCACAAAGGCACAAGCTGTCTGCTGCACATGCTGACGCTCAGAAATGTGCAGCGGCGGTTTGTAAGCTGTGAGATCACCGTGGGTGTAGTCTGTCAGAGAGCCTGCAGGGAAAAACATCCCCATGAAATCAGATGAGTCGCTGCTTGTTGTGTCAGCTGGGAGCTAAAGGTCAGAGCCCTGCAGAACGGCTCAATCGGGTGAAAGATCAGGCTCCTTCTAAATGTTCTGCAGCGTCTTTATCGATGCGATCACAAACAAACTGCAGCGGGTTTTTTCTTTGACTTTGGTGAAATATGAAAGTCTTCTCACCGCTGAAGGCTCGGTGTGTGTTTGTTCCCAGCGAGCAGGATGTTTTGTGCGGTGTGTGTTTGACGTGACGTAAACTAACCTGTCTGAGTGTTTCTGTCACACTGACCTGGTTTCAAACCATCAAACCAGACCAGCAGCTGCAGCTCCACCAGAACACAACCGGATCCTTTACAGATTAAATACTCACAGGTGACTCAGTCTGAAGGCCTCAGACACAAGGACAGCAGTAACAGATTTTTTCTTGCTGTAAAACTTTAGATAATAGCCGAGACTTAATTACTCGCCCTGCCTGTAGCTGGGACAGGCTTTTAATTCCTTTTGCACAAAACTCTGGTTCAGCAAAGATGTGAAACATTTATTACTTTTATAAAACAGTAGGTAGGTATATAAACACCTTGGAACAACGTGCTAATACAGCCTCAGACGTTTTATACATATAATATTAATGAAGGAAGACAGAGCAGCTGGTCATCTGTTGATCCTCCGGTGAAATAATGAACAAAACTCCTTCATTTAATTGTTATGTTTAGATCTGAAAATGTCTGTTTTGGTGACGTAAAAATTGTTTTTAACTTTGGTACAATTTAAGGTTTATGACTGGACTTGACCTGCCGATAATATATTTAAATGCAAACTAGAAAAATGGGGCTCTTCTAAAACGTTTGACCAGTATCTGACCTCAATGGTTAACGTTATTGTGCTACGTTCAGAACGCGTTTTTAGAGTCGAGCAAACTAATCTTCATCTTCACATGTCAACATTTGATTCGTTGACAAAATGACAAAAGCCGTCGGTCTCAAACTTTTGCCCGCTTAATCAGCTGAGTCAGCGCACCGACGAAGGGGTCGATCAAACAGGTCAAACTGAGAAGTGATTTCACGGAACAGATTATGGTACAGAATCATGCAAAGTCAAATTAACTCGAGCACCTCAACTTTTTTGCAGCTTGATCCAAAAGGAAAACTCGCACAGTTCTCAGTTTCCAAGACCAAGCTACGTCTGTCTGATGGACATCATTTACTCCGATTTCTCGGATAAACAAAGTTTGTTGCCGGTGAGTGACGAGCTGGCTCTGCGTGCACAGCGAATCAGCAAACGCAATATTGTTCTTCATCAGGTTAGCAAACAAGCAAAGCTGGTCCCGCCCCCGTTAGCTGTCGACAACAATTTCAAAATAAGTGAGGAACTGGAGAAAACTACGGAAACTGTGGATTTGGTTGTGTAAAACACTCAGGGGAGGATGGTGTTTGCTGCTCTAGATGATAGATGTGTAACTGCATTAAAGCCAGTGATGTGCGATACCACTTAATTCCTATCCGATCCAATCCAAAGTAATACTCAGGCTGGTATTCCCGATACCTTTTACATATATATTATTTCTAGTCTGATGTGACCTCCCCTTCCCGTTTCTGTATTTAGGAGAGAAATACGGAGCAGGCTGTGACCAATTCAAAATAATAGCTGCAGAATGAAAAGACATCAAACTACTGTCATGATTTTTAAATATAATAAAAATGTCCTGCTCAGAGCCGCCGCTTCATAACATCATATTATTTTGACTGAATCTCAGATGTTTAGCGATGTTTGCCAAAGTATTTCACTGTCAAGCCACATTATTCACATGTCACATTACCTTCACAGCTAAAATAGAGCCAGACGTGACGGTGAAATGGGAAATGTAAAGAGCTGCAGCGGCTCACTTTAAAGAAGCTCCGTCACAGAGCCGTAGCGAGAGGCTTTGCAAAAGCCGTGTTTATTGTAGGCAAAACGCCAGATTTTGCGTGTACAGTTGACGCCCCCAGGCAGCGTGTCACCGGAAGCGTGAGTAGCGTTTCCAGTCGCTAACTACCTAGCTAGCTGGCGATGTTTTTGTTTCAGGCAGCTTCCCTAACCTCAACCATGGCATTAGTTAGTGCCTAAACCTAAGCCAGAAAATATATGCAGGTAGGGTTAGCCTCCTTTGTGTTGCAACGCTATTGCAAACTGCAGCGTATCATATACACGCAAAATCGCCGTTTTGCGTGCAACAGACAAAGCTTTTCCAAAGTGTGTATATGTGACGCATGAGATGCGATCGGGTTGGAAAAATCGATACTTTAGGATCGATATTTGCTGCTCTTTTACTTTTATCCTTTTGTTTAAAACATGTGCACAGCATTAAAGCTCAACAAAGCCACCTGATTCTAGGATGTTTATTTCAAATAGAAATAGTGCAACTGAAGTCTTCTGGTGAAAATTCCTGTATTTTTTCATATATATAAATATTGCAATGTCAGTTTTTACCAATATCATGCAACCCAAGGAGAAAAGTGTTCTTAATATTTTTAAAATACAAAAAATACAGTTTAGTTTACTCCACTTAAAATAATGTTTGGTATCATATTTTAAAATGCATTTTGACGTCTGGCCGGTCTGGTCTGGTTCCACGTTGGCTGTTGGAGAGCTAACAGGCTGAGACAGACGTGTGGTAAAGAGCTTTAAAAATGCTGCCTACAAATTCACCTTCAAACTATTCTTTTCTTTTGACTGGTTTTCAGCAGGTTGCTCGTTGGAACATGTTTCTGTTTGGGTCCTCTCATGTGATTCATACAGCGGAACATAACAAATGCTAAATTCCCAAACCTTTAATATCTTTGTACCTGCATGTCTGTGTTTTACTGAAACTCCTTCTGCAGTCAGGTTGGTTCCTCACCTGTCTCCTCCTCCTCCTCATCAGACGACCTTCGTGCACCCATGCTCTCTTCTTTTATGTTTCCAAGTCAATCCTCAAACCTCCACGTGGGCGAGGGTTTTTTTCTGTTGGATCCATATTGTTTAGAGATAAGAGAGACTCCTGTGGTTACTTTGAGGTTTCTTATCTCACATTTTTCGGACAGAAAATTGCTTGTTGTCATTTATAAAAGGCAAAAATTATCTAGACAGTCAGATAACTCCCTCCCTGCAGATGTCTAAAACGCTTCATCCCTGGAAACGTGTTAATATGAAAAAAGGTATTGAACACATTTGACATTTAGATATTGAGAGAATCTACAGTATTTGAATGCAAAATCATTAATTTTATGAAAATTCTGTTGGAAATCTCACCATCAGCCCCTTTAAATGTATTCAACACCTTTTTGTTTTTAAGCTCTAAATATCTTAATTATAAAATTTCTATGTTCACAAACTCTGCCAGTGTTGCACTGAAGTGTTCATTGACAAACTCTGCATCCAGCCAAGAAAAAAGCACAACGAGGGACGAGAATGAGCTCGCTGAAGAAAGAATTTTAGGGTCGTAACAGTTTGGAAATATCTGCGTGAAACATGGACAGACCCAGAGCCCTTTAAAAGACAGAGTCGCGTCATCTCCGTTCACTCCAATGGACCAGTTTTTCACAGCAATGGCGGATCATGGAGCGTCTGAATAGTTCCCCGGAAGTTAGCATGAAATGCTAGCAGCGCAGCAGAGCAGCAATAGAAAATGCTATCTGGGCTGCACGTTTGAAAGGTAAGAAGTGTAAAAAATGAGTTTATATATTATTAGCAAAACTGAATTAAGTTAACATGTGCAGTGAAACATGTTAGTGGATTTCCCCACTAAACTACAAGATTCAGGGACAATTACGGTTAACAAATTAACATACTGGCAATGGATAAAGTTAGCAGCAGACAATAAACAGGGGCAGCCTATTAATTTATTTTAAAATACGTATTTTTGGGGGGTGGTATTTGATTTAATTTAATTATATTAGTGCTGCATGTATGAATAAAGGATTTCAAAATATTATTTATTTATTTTGGTGGGGAGATTTAGCCCTAATACTAAAAGTAGAATGTTAGCATATTATAAAACAATCTTCATATTAAACATTAATTGTATTAGAGCAGTAGACTCTGGAGGTGGAGGAGCAGTGATGCTAAAGAGTACTGAGTGGACCATGGTGAGACAGAAAACAACACATGAATATACCATTTATATGTACTTCTTATACTTTCTTTCCTTTCCTCAGTCTCTGCATCCCGTCTTAGCTTATGAGCTTATTTTCCACACAACAATTCAGGTTAATTTACCCACATTAATATTGGTGAACACTCAATTCTTACTGGATGTGTTTACTCTAGTTACATAATTACTTTGTATAAATTCATATCACATCATCATCAAAGTTCCTGTGTGAGAAATGTTTTAAAAAAACAAACATTCACTAACAGCTTATACAGTGACTGATGCCAACATCAGCTGCAAAAGCTGTTAATGAAGTTCCAAAATTTAATAATCCATAACTTTCTCAATCAAACCTGTAGCCATTTACAAGAAAGGTTGAATTGAGAGCAACCACCTTCTTCTGAAATGTCCAGATTCAACTTTTCTTGGATAAACATGACCTGGATGAATCTTTACAGATGTGTAGGTTTGTCTAACCCTTTTTCTCTTGTTCTCCCTCTCAGTACAAGAATCACAGGGGTTCAGTGGAGCCTGAAGATCATCTGATGTTTTAATAAAACAAAATATAAAGCCAGTGACGTGTTATTTCTTTGTGGAAAAACTACCTCACATATTTTATTGTTAGCCTCTTTAGTGATTGTAAGGCGCTCCTGTTGACCTGATTCAACCATTTTTTTCCTCCTCTCCACGTCAGCTGGGAAACCAAACATTCATACTCATTTTTCTGACAGACAGTTCAAAGACACAAACCACTTAACATGCTGTTTTCTAACTTTATTGGAGATTTATTAAATTAATACATGACAATCATTGATAATCACCTGTCTGTTCTATCTGAAGTCCTAAAGATACATTAGTCAGTAAGCTCAATTAACCCTGGTACCATGGAATTACTAAAAGGTATGTTAGAAAGGTAAATCTCATCTAAATTTTGTGTTTGCAACACTTTCCAATGTAAGGTTTGCCAGAAATGTCCATAAGGTAGGTGATTGTAGCTGTTATTGTCAAAATATATGTCCTCCTTTAAAAAAAATAGTAATCTAACTAAATTTATGTGTCAGTGTGCTGTACACATATTGTAAATCAACGCATTTGTTCTTTAAATGACCAGAAATCACTTAAAATCGCCGTTTTGTCGTTTCTCTCGCTCATTTTGAATTGCCCGCCTAGGACTTCCGGGAACTATCTGCGGTCTCCATGAACCACGTGACGATGTAGCGTTTTGGACCCCCGCTGACGCAACTCTCTCTTAAAGGGCTCTGGACAGACCCACACGTGAAATCAAAGCAAATGATGGTTTTTAATTGGAAAACATTTGAAATTCCCTCAAAGTCACATTGGAAACAAACTTAAAAGTATCACATGACATGAATATTTTTGTATAAGAGCCACTGAATGTGATATTATTAAAGGACAACGAATATATTTTTTTAATTGTACAAGCAAGATATGGTATATTATTCTAGTTAATAATTGTTATAACTTTTCCTTGTAAAATCAGTGACAGATACTGTCAGATTGACTTTTATTTTTGGTAAAACATGACATACGTCCAGTATATATGTGTCAAATCACATGTGATAAACAGGACACGGACACCATGCAAGTAATTCAATACAATGCAAAGTCTTAAAGGTTCAGTGTGTAACATTTAGTGGCATCTAGTGGTCAGAGTTGGGAATTGCAACCATCCATCCAGCCTATCACTGCCCCCTAACCTTTCTGGGAGCGTAGAACAGCTACGGTGGCTCGCACAGCACAAAAGGTGTCTCCTCTGAGACATCAGAGACTGGCCGGTCAGGAAATGAGGTTTCTTTAGGTAAATTTATTAAGAAATTATATTTACTTAATTATTCAGTAAAACCATATCACTGACAGATAACATGGAAAATGTGAGCCAAGAGTGTGAAACACTGTCACTGTTTCGAATTCAGATCAGACACACAGAAGCTCCCCTATTTACTGGGAGAAATAACCAAATGTGAAAAAATTGTAGCAAAATATGTCTCCACATGTCATGAAGTGAGGACAACCAGTGGAACCTCAGACCTCTGATAAATAATTGTACAGATTTTCAAATTACTGTTATTTTGATCGTTTGATATTTTAGCCATTGTTTTGTTTTACTTTTGATACTGATTTCTTTTTTTAAATTTATTATTTTTTAATCATTTTTTTTTATTTTTTGTCTATTAATATATATACACACATGTTACTGTTTCATTTATTTATTTTATTTTAATTTTTAATATTTTTATTTTTAACACATGATTTGATTACTTTATGCTTTAATTGCGTGTTTAATGAAATGTATGGGGTTGATTATTCTTATTTAGTATGTATGATGCTTTGGCTATATTGTTACACATTCATGCCAATAAAGCTAATTTGAATTTGTGCTTTTACTTTGAAAAATTCTGAACGACATTAAAAGAGTCTGTGGCTGCTTGACACACCTCTGAAAGAAAGAATGTCCTTCTAACGTACATACTCAGCACAGTGATGAGCGTCTGCACTGCCTGAATTCTACCAGAACTGGTGACGAAACGCGCTCTGTAGTGTTGTTTGTCCGTTTCCCTCAGAAATATTAAACACTGAACCTTAACATAAAAACAGAACGTTATGATAAAGGCAGGATTTGCTGGGTTGGGTTCCATCAAACAGGTGTTCTTGTGAATGTGTCCTTTCAGTCCAATAAATCAATAAAGGCACAGATGTGAGAGCCGAGGCTGGAACTGCGGTGTCAGAGTTAATCTTTGTTCCTCATAAATCACACGGAGGGAGACGCTGAAGTCTGAGGTTCCACCTAACAACAGATCAAACTGTGGGGACAAACAGAGGACGGGTCCAGCAGGGTGGAGGAGGGCTGACTTCACTCAGACGGATCCATGTCATCCACAGTCTGCAGCAGGACAAGCATCAGAGACCAGGGAGACACTGTGCAACGGTGCATTCAAGGACCAGTTAGTGAGCAAACGGATGTGTAACACTGACACTACATTTATCTGATAGCTTGAGCTCTTCACATAATAATTACACGCACGACGAAGCTTTAAAGGTGCAGTATGTGGTTTTTCAATGAAATCACTTGTCAACAGACACAATAAAAGATATTTAAAGGAGTTGGCTTTTTCCGGTACATTTTGTTTTTAAGCCTGTTTGTCGTTAACCAAAGTTAGCATCCCTGCTACTGTCACAGCTAACGTGAATTACAGATGCACCGTGTTTATTGCTCCTTGCTGTAATGTAATTCCTGTAACCCCGAGGTCACAGGCTCCTCTTAACAAGACGGTAGCTCCCCTGAGGGATCATGGGTAAAAAGATTTCTATTGGCTGTGTGTTTTAACAACTTACTTTCCTGATCAGACTCTTCAAAAAATCAATGTCATTGGTAAATAATAATAATAATCAATGACATTATGCTGATGTACCTCATGTGAAAATGCACTCAGCTTGTTTCTTAATGGGGAGATAATTCCCCACCCACCCACCAACCAAGGCACTAATAATCATTAGATTAATTTCTAAGACATAGACCCACCCAACCGATCATTAAATCTCACATCATTGTACATACCCGGTAAATTGTACATATTTGTTGTTCTATTTTTTTTTAAAACATTGTAAATCTATCCCACATTTATATTTTTCTACTTTCATTTATATAAACTGTTTGTTTGTCTACGTTTAGCACCATATCTCCAAAACAAATTCCTCTTACCTGTAAAAACTACTTGCTAATAAAGGCTTTTCTTATTCTGACAAACGATGTAACGCTGCTCATCTCTTGCACCCAGCTATGCAGCACAGTTTACTATCAGAATAATACGCCCATTAAACAGCAGTGAAAGCAACGCAAAAGTAAAAGTAGTCTAAAGCAATAACAATTCAGAGACACTAATGTTATAACTTTACTTTAAAATGTCAGTAATCTGTAATCTATTACATTTTGGAATTAACTTGCCCAACAATGCAAATCCAAAGTGTTTTACTGTCAGTGTGAGATTCATTATATGCATGATGGACTAACGTTGTGTCATCATTAATTAGGTACAGCTATCAGAAACTAATCCAGTCCTCTCATTTTTACAACTACAGTATATAATGAAATTTGCTGATGATACTGGGATTCTCAGCCTTTTTCATAAGGATACGGACTCCTCTGTGTACCAAGACGAAATGTGTGTGACACCAACCATCTCATTTTAAACATCCAAAAAACACAGGAGATGGTCTTCGACCCGAGGCAAGTGAGCCGCCATGAGCCAGTGGTCCTGGTACAAACCTTTAGGTGCCCACATTGACTGGAATCCACATGTTGACAGTCTGTGTAACAAACTGCAGCAGACGCTTTATTTTTTAAGGCGTCTAAGGTCGTACAGTGTGAGCAGTCAGATTGATCGTGATGATTTTCTACCCTGCGGTCTTAGAGAGTGTCGTCAGATATGGAATTACTGCACGGTTCAACAGCGTCACAGTTAAGCTGAAAAACAAGCCTGCCAACATGCACAAAACAGCCATGAAAGTTAGAGGGAGGAGAGACCATGAGCCTGCGCAGAGCCTGTACGAGCAGGCGCTTATGAAACAGGCTAGAAAATTAAATCAACATCCCTGAATACGAAATCCTGCAATCAGGAAGAAGACTGAGCTCCAAAATGCAAATCCACTCACCTAAAATGATCATTTGTCCCGGCCTCCATTAACCTGGTGAAGAATGTGAAATAGAGCTGTGTGCAATAAACATGTGAGCACTTCAGCATTTCACTTCTGATCCCGGTGCAATGGGGCAACGTGCAATAAACATGCTAACACCTTAGCATGTGCACTTTACACGAGCTTCAGTTCAGTGGAGGAAAGTGCAACAACCACAGTGGCACTTTGATCCGTGAAACTGTTAACGTCCTTTTTGTCTTCTGTTTATGTTTTCCTCTTGTGAACTGTTTTATAGGAAGCAAATCTGCACTGTGGCCAAGCAGAACAATAAAGTTAACCTAACCTACCACGTCCTCCGTGACGAGGCTTAAAATGGTCGGTCTGTTGACCTCGCTTTGATTCGCCTGTGTGAGAACCTTCAGTCTGTGCTGCTGTTGACTCGTACTGTTTTATGTTAAGAGGTGTTTTACTTTGTAGTCCGTCCTGTTTGATGTGGACACCCAATATTACAAATAGCAGAACACTAATCTGTCTGTGAACGATGCAACACAACGTGACAAACATGAAGGCGAGGAGCGGAGGAAGAAGAGGTCTGGAGCCGCGGGGCGGCGAGGTTCGGCTGTCTCGTTTGTAAAGCAAACATGGCTGCGGTCGGGGGAAACTTCAAAGCTCGGCGTGACGCCTCCAGATAAAGACATCAAACGCAGAAAGTCTTCTCCTCCTCGCCTGGACGGTGCTTTTTGAAAAAATAAACACGCCGTCACAGCTGGTGAATGGCGTGATGTGTTCGAGAGCGTTCGTAATCTCGGGTTTATCCCGATATGATGAATAAATCAGCATCAGAGGAACTAAATAAGGAGACGTTCCTCAACCAGAGGCAGAGGCAGACGTAAACATTCAGGGATTAGCGTAAACAGGGGGGCGTCCAGGGGCATGCTGCCCCGGGGAGATTGTTTTTCCTATTCACTGCAGCTATGTGCAGCTGTCGGAGGCGATAGAACGCCCAAACGTCTGCTGGGAAGAACATGATAGGTGCTTGGGAAGAAAATCATACATTTTTATTAATAATAATAATAATACATTTTATTTCTATGGTGCTTTTTAAGATACTTTTCACAATAAAACCAGGACATTAGACGGCTATTCAATGAAATTACTTATTAATTCCAAATTTTCATTGCCTTGTTGTCAATGGGCTCAAAGCTAACTTAGAAATGAAGCACAGGCCTGCTTCAGCCACTATTCTGCTCTTAATGTGGGGGACATCGGGTCGGATTCAGCTCTGTGCGCGCTCCCGAGCATCTAACCGACTACAGCGACAACACGTCAGCTAACGACATGCAGTCCACCAACACCACAAAACACCGACTCCAAGATAAACCTGTTAGGATAAAAACAACAGTAAAGGTTTATGTGATGAAGCCTGTCAGACCAAACGACATTCAGATGATGTCGGGTAAAAAGAGTCGCACCAGAAGGTCACGTTAGCTCGCTGGCTAACGCCAAGCATTTGCTGACGTTATGCAAAGTTTTTTACGAGAGGATTGTGCCGATATGCCCGTGTCTCGCTGCGCTGAATGAAAGGGACGGCGCCGGTGTTGATCCGCCTCTGAGACGGGAACGTTGAAGTAACAGAGCCTGAACGTGTCTGAGTGAAAAGCCGCAGCCGCCACGCTGCTGTTGCTGCATATTTGAAGCTTCCACACAGAATTCTGGTGGACAAGCATTTCATCTGTCCACACACCTGCTCCTCGCCGCCGCCGCCACAACATCTGAAACTGTCGCAAACCTCAGCTGTGCGCTGACGTCAGCGGAACCACACGATTGGCTGAATGTGTTTCCCAGCTCGGCTATTTAAAAGCTTTCTTGGCTTTCTAGCGGGAAGGGGCGGGACATGTGCATACAGCCGCCGTCTTTGGCGTTACGAGCCAAAGGATTCTATTCAGTCTCTTTCCCTTAAAGCATCTCCTGTCACGTAACACAGGTAAGGCAGGTAGCATTTGATGTGAACAGCATTTCTGATCTTGAAGCCTATTTTTCTTCTGCTCTGTGTTTAGCATGTTCTCAGATTAGCATATTAGCATGCTAATGTTAGTAACTAACGTCCAGCTGAGGCTGATGGAGAATGTCGTTAGTTTTTGATCACAAACCAAAGTATTTATAATATCTGTTCAGTAGTTTTAAAGTCTGGGTCGAAGTGAGGCTTAAGAGGAACCATCTCTAACTGAACTGCTGCCTGTTTGACATCCGGGTTTGGGTTTATTGGGGAATTTCCTGAGTTTTGTTCCTCTTTCTGGCAGCTGTGACGAAGCGAGCGATGACACGCGTGGCTGGTTAAGAGGTGACGCCTCACTTCAGCAGACATTTTAGATGATGCTCTCAGTTTCCTCAGGAACCACATTTACATTTACAACCAGCAGCAGCAGCAGACTCACACTTCCACATACGTTTGGCTGCACAACATCACTTCCTGTGTGTGCGTGTGTGTGTGTGTGTGTGTGTGTGTGTGAGTCAAAGGCCCAGAACTCAAAGAGTCAAACAACAACAAAGCTGACATCGAGATTAAATGAGGAAGCAGAAAACATGAAACCTCCGTGGTTCTCTCTCTCGGATACTGATGCTGTTGAAATCAGAGCGTAAACAGGAAGGAGAGTGTGTGAAAGAACAGAGAGAGAGAGAGATCGAGCATGTCGAGAGAGAGAGAGAGAGAGAGAGTCATGAGGGTCAGATTGCATCATCACGGTTTCTCTCTCACTGGCCGCTGGTCAGCTCTCGTCCATGTCAACAGGAAACGGAGGAGAAGGCTGTCATCATCTGAGAATTCCCCCACTCGACCTCATGTGTGAGGAAAAATAAGAGATTAGGTTCCATTTAAAAGCCGAGTGAAAATAAAACATGATGTTAGTTGTTTTTTTACTGCACATGCTTTCCTCTGGACTCAGATGTGCTGGACAGGCAGAAATAATCTCAGTGGTTTCGCTTCGGCAGGCGAAAAATAACATGCTGAGGATTTAGGTTTCTTAGAGACTTAAAGGAAAAGTTTAAGGAGTTGGGTGTGGTTAGCCTAGCTTAGCACAAAGTTCAAAAGTACTCTAAAACATACTAATTAACAGGTTATACCACACTGTGTATGAGAGGTGGACGTGGTCATGGTGACGTCACTCGTTGGTTTGTAGACCGCCGTTTTAAAGCCTCAAGTTTGGCCGATGGGGCGCCGACACGTTGAGTTTTTGCAACCAGGAAGAGCCCGGACGTGACCATATTTGGACGATACGGCGGAGCTAACGGCCGTGTGCGGAGCTAGCTAGCTAGCTTAGCTAGGTGCAGCTGTAACTCAGGTTAACTGTCATTTTAACAGGCTGATAAGTTTGTCCAGAGAACAACAGTCTGAAAACTAAATGTTCTCACCAGAGAAAGTGAACAGCCGACTCCTGATAAGCTTTTCAACGGCTGGTTAAATTTACACAGCGCCGAGGGTACGAGTCGGCTCTAGGCTGATTGACAGGTCGCCATGGTAACGACTTGTCAATCATACATAATCCCGCCCTGAAACATTCTCTGCTTTGTGGTCTATTTTAAAATAAATGGGACCATAATTTACTAAATGAACATCATGCTGTGTTGAAGAAGACTTGAAACTAGCGACTGAGACCATAAACTCATCAGGAAAGTGTTTACTGGGGTAATTATTCAGCTGAGAAGGAGAAACATTTTCCCATTATTTCTAATGGAGCCGGACTTCTTTTTGCAACCAGAAGAGTCGCCCCCTGCTGGCCGTTCGACAGAATGCAGGTTTCAAGGACTTCCGCATTGGTTCACGTCTCAGACCGGAAGCTTCCCGCTTGGTTCACACACAACCTGGGGCGCTGCTAAGGATTTTGGGCCCCATGAAAAGAATCTTGACAGGGCCCCAAACACAGCTGAGACTTTTTTCCTATTAATTTACATAAAATCATGCATTTTTATGGTATTTTGACTATCATTCTCATATGTCAATCAAACAATTGAACTCCATCCCATGTCCACACCCATAATTTGTCCTCTGTAATACTGCACTACTTCAGTACTGTATAATGTATATACTGTGCTTAGCTGTACATGTATCATATATAGTGTATTCACATATATTTAGATTTCTATGTATGTATTGTACATATTTGTTCTGTACAATGGCAATGACAATAAAGTTAATCTAATCTAACCTAATATTTTTAACATGACAGTTGAAATGTAACGGAAACACTGAGCACTCTTAATACAATGAAATGTATTTATATTTATTTGCTTCAACACTGATACTGAAATTTCAAAATAAAACTCTTCAATTTAAAAAACAAGAATTACAATCTGTGGTGAAAAAAAATATCTCAAGGTCAAGTTATATTTATTTCGTACCCGTAAATTTGTTTGGCAGATAAAAGAAAAGAGTTCGGTCATCCCAAAAAGAAACATATGAGACAAACATCTCAGCAAGAAAACACCACCATAAAACAAAATGGCCATATAAAATTTCTAATAATTTAAGCAGAACTTGCATATACTATATATAATACATCAAATGAACCAGCAGCAGCAACTGGTCCGAGCCGGACCAGTTGCTGCTGCTGGTTCATTTGATTCTGTTTGGAACGAGGCATGATTTAGACATAGTGCTTTTGGCTGCTTTGAACGTTTAACTAAAACTGTGTATTGTTATTTTTTCCAGCGTTTTCTTGACCTAACATGGGGAGAAAATTGAGTTCCCTTATCATGCACTTTTAACACTAGAGCGACCACCAGCAGTCATTTTAACCGCAACATTCAAGCGTATGGTAATTATCTTTAACACTAGGAACAAGGCATCATTTTGACCGTTTTGAAATTTGCATAGTCAATAACTTTGTCTAAATAAATCACAAAGCCTTGCTGCTCCACTTGCTGAAAGTGGGCGGAGCCTCGTACAAAGATGCCGACACCGGCTGCATGTGAGGCAAAGCCGCGCACCCGCTGCACCCTGCTCTATCGAAGCGTGCTAACTTGTCGAAAAAATGCTACCGTAGAGACCTGGGGCCTCATGTACAAAGCGTGCGTACGCACAGAAAAGTGCCGTAGGCTACGATCACTGTCACGGGCGGTCCTGAGGCATTTTCACTTCCTCTTCTGTCAAGTTGATATTCTGCCGGCGCTTGTGTTGCCTGGATACAATTTGGGCGGACTGAACCATTTTATGATAATCGAGAGGGGGAGAGGGGCCCACGGACGTTAGTGTTTCCTAAACAAATACATTTTTTTGACACCAGGAAACAGCAAATAGAATAATTTTAAGTTAATAATTTTTACCATCATATATATTTTTTTAGCACCACAATTTTATTGGGGGCTTCTCTGGGCCCCCTCTTAGTCATGGGCCCCGAGAATCGTTATCGTTTACCCCCCCTTTACGGCGCCCCAGCACACAACATGCTGAATTTGACATGCAGCTTCTGAAGTCTTGATGATCTTGATTAGGCAAAACTTTATCGTCCCCAGATGGAAATCGGTCTTGGGAATCTATGCCATCTAAGACTGCAGTCACAGTCGCATCCGAACTTCAGAATCACACACATGAAGAAGACAGTCTTCTCTAAACATTTATCATGATATCGCACAAGTAGCTAGGCGACTGCCACATATCATAATATCATAATGGTCCAATAAATAAAGTACTGCAAAGAACAACAAAGAGATTCTGTGCACTGGATGGAAATAAAATCAGTAACAATAAACTAAATTACTAAGAACGAGGTAGATGAAATGAGCAAACTAATGACAAACAAGATAAAATGGTAAACAACACTAAGAATATAAAGTGCTTCAAGAACGTTTGAGGTCGTTGGCAGGTTTGTTGACATTGTGTCTGTGCAAAAACTAAAAGCTGTGCTCAGCCATAAAGTGTGAAGATGAGCTCAGGTTGCAGGTTAACAGTCACTGAATGTTGTGTTTGCTGCCACAGAAAATAAAAGCTATCTGTTAATGCAGCTTACACGAGTCTTTTTGTCTTCTTGCTGGTGTGAGTGTGAATGTAGTTTTTGAGTTCTTTCCCCCTTTTTCGGTGAGTCTGCTGGATGCTTGGTGTGTTCTGGTTTCGCGTCTGTGTCCCTCATGGTCTGAGGCTGCTGGTGGCCGTGGTCGCCGGTGCTCCGGTCTACTCACCTGAGGCTCAAACTAAAGGATTGACGGAGAACGAGGGAGTCGTCCGTCGTGAACTCTGTGCGATCAGCAAAAAGCTTCGCTTATTGAAGCGTCTGCTGAAGCAGCACAGCGACGTGAAACTTACAGAAAGAAACTGCTGTCACTGATGCTCGGACTCGTCGGGACAGAGCGTTACGTTTTGTTACTGCTGAACACAAGTCGGGATTCACTTGATTCATTTTTGTATGTCAGCCGGTGGCGTCAAGTGATTTATGAAGAAAAAAAGCAGAAAAAAATATTGATGGATGATTGTACAACAGTTTGATTGTGCATGTATGTTTTTGCGACAAAGGTGTCCAGAGGGAGTTTTCGACACTACACAAAAAATACTAATGCAATCTATTCAGTTTCATTGCAGATCTTTGACATGTCCAAGACTCTAATCACCACCAAAGACCCGCCCCCCTGCTGTTTATTTTATAATTCACTTTTAGTGTTTTTTTTAATTAAATAATTAATAATTCAAATAATTACACTGGCATTGAAAGGGTCAAAATCATGAAAATTATTAAGTGTTTGGTAGTTGTGAGCAGGGGAGAAGCAAAAAATATTGATGTTCAGTTTTTGCACATGTACAGTTTTAGCCACGAAGGTGCCCAGAGGGTGCAAAATTTTAAATCTGACACTACGTAAAAAATACTAACACAATCAGATCAGTTTTGTTGGTAATCTTTCACACATCCAAGACTCTAAGTATCACCAAAGCCCCGCCCCCTGCTATTTATTTCATGGGAAAATAATTTTTTGTGTTTTTTAGCAATAAATTTAATGAAATAATTCAAATAAATAAACTGGCATTTAAAGAGTTAAAATCCTCTTTAGATGTTGGAGAAGTTGTTTAAGTGATTTATGGGGAAAAAAGCAGAAAAAAATATTGATGTATGATGATTTTATAGCAGTTTATTTGTGCGTGTACAGTTTTGCCACGAAGGTGTCCAGAGGGTGCAGAATTTGAGGGCACAAGGGTTAAGGAACGTTATGTTAAGGAACGTTATGTTAAGGAACGTTATGTTAAGGAACGTTATGTTAAGGAACATGCCCTTGTGATTAAAAACTTCCTGAACGCTTCCTGAGAGGGCCGAGCTGCAGCGGAGCACCTGAGCCGTGGAGTAGATGTTTAAATCCAGGTGAAGAGTTGATGGATCTCTTGAAGTCGCTTCCTCTCTGTGTGAACGCTGTTTTTCCTGAGAGGCTTCTCTGAGATGTGATGTGGGAGACTCGTCTGTCACAGACAGAGAGGATGCTGGGACAGGCAGGCTGCTGCCTGGAGCCACAGCTCCCCCTGCAGGGGCAGCGAGGAGCTGCAGCTCAAATCAACACATCACAAGAATGAAACTGATGGGCTTTTTGAAAGATGAAATGTACAAACATGTTAATTTACTGTCTGCTGTTTTTCTTTTGAACCTATTTTACACTTTTATCCAAATCAACTCACAATTTCTTTATATGTCAGAGGTCGCACTGTATCTTTAGAAATCCTTGATTAGACTGTGTACAATAAACAGAAAGGGATAGTCATTAATATTCTCTGCAGTATGTTAAACGTGACTGTGTGTTTTTAAATACTGTGACGACATGTTGTTTCTGTGGAAAGTGATTAAGTAAATTTATTCAAGTACTGCATATAAGTACAGTTTTAATGTACTTGTACGTATTTTCATTTCCTGCTCTACAATATCTTAAATTACTAATGTACATTACATTTGTCTGCTCAGTTTACAGATTCAGATTATTTAAACAAACTGTAATAACTACAGATAAAACATCATATTATTACATTATTAAGATGTTCTTGAAGCAATATATATATATTATATAATATATATATATATATATATTTTTTTTTTTTAATGAACTCCACCTTTACAAGGTGCAACAATAAAGTGATAAAGAACAAGTCTTAAAATGAATCACAAATTATAATCCCATACACGTTTTCCTGCAGAGTGCTGCTAATACTTTGGTACTTTTAAAAAACATGCACAGGACTTAAAGAACTGAATACTTGGCTTTCACAGATGCCGCCTGCTGTTCGGTTCAATACCGAAAGATGAATTGTTTCAATTTCATCGATTCCAATTCTGCATAATAAATCTGGTTCTTATGGAATCTCGGTTCAGGTTCCTTCAGATCCTGTCAGCGGTCGGTGACCTTCATCCTCTTCCTCCTCGCTCCTCCTTCCCTTCATGACTAAAGTGAAAGGAGTCTCTGTCCTAGAGGGGCGTCTCTGGGGACTCTGGAAAAAATATATATTGAATCATTTGTAGACGTCCTTCATTTCCCTTCAGTATAAAAGGTGAACGTTTTAACTGTGATCTGTTCCTAAACCCAACCAAGTAGTTTTGGTGTTTAAATCTAACCAAATTCCAACGTTACACAACGTTAACCAGTAGTTTTATTTTGAAAGTCTAACCGAACGTTGCATTTATTCTTGACCGCGAAGCTCTACACATGCAAAGTCGATGCTAAAGGGAACCAAGCGGGTAGCTTCCTATCAGAGACCAGAGGCGAACGCGAAAGTCTCTTCAACCTGCAACGGCCAGCAGGGGGCGACTCTTCTGGTTGCAAAAAGAAGTCCGGCCCCATTAGAAATAATGGGAAAATGTTTCTCCTTCTCAGCTGAATAATTACCCCAGTAAACACTTTCCTGATGAGTTTATGGTCTCAGTCGCTAGTTTCAAGTCTTCTTCAACACAGCATGATGTTCATTTAGTAAATTATGGTCCCATTTATTTTAAAATAGACCACAAAGCAGAGAATGTTTCAGGGCGGGGTTATCTGGGATTGACAAGTCGTTACCATGGCAACCTGTCAATCAGGCTAGAGCCGACTCGTACCCTCGGCTGTGTAAATTTAACCAGCCGTTGAAAAGCTTATCAGGAGTCGGCTGTTCACTTTCTCTGGTGAGAACATTTAGTTTTCAGACTGTTGTTCTCTGGACAAACTTATCAGCCTGTTAAAATGACAGTTAACCTGAGTTACAGCTGCACCTAGCTAAGCTAGCTAGCTAGCTCCACACACGGCCGTTAGCTCCACCCTATCGTCCAAATATGGTCGCGTCCGGTGCTGCTGGCGGCGCCCAATCAGCCAAACTCGAGGCTTCAAAGCGGCGGCCCATAAACCAACGGGTGACGTCACCATGACCACGCCCACTTCTTATATAAAGTCTATGAAGGGAACTGAGGAGGTTAAAAAGCTCTATGACGCAGGAGACAGTGATTCGTTTCCAGTGCAGCCTGATGTAAAGCCCAACACAGACGACGTTTCCCTGAACCTAACCAAACCTTTAATCGTAGCTAAACAATCTGTCATGTGACAAATTATGTATGTTTTCCTTTTAATTTGAAGGACGCACTGCAGTTTCCTGTCTCACAGTATTATAAACCTCTGTGCAGCGTTCTGGTGGTTCGCTCAAACTTCCTGGATCAGCATACATGCACCTGAAGCCACACACAAACACCAACGCTGCCCTTTTTTGGGTTTTTAGTTTGTTTTTGTTTTTAACCGCAGCTCAGTTTTTGGTCTGAATGTTTGTGTTTGCAGCTTTTCTTTACAAAAACGAATGACAGAGAAACAGGATTGGGGCAAAGTCTGAGACCATTTTACATAAAAACAAAACTTCCCGGTTCCAAACACAACTTTCTAACCTCTGCTGTGACCCAGACAGACAGACAGACAGAGGAGGACGAGTGAAGTCAGGATTGAGATAAAAAAAACAAAAGCAAAGCAGACGAGGAGGAGAGAAGTGAAGCCAAACAAGGACAGAGTCTGGTTCGGTGGAGGTGAGCGTGTCCGTCGGTGGGGTCATGAATATTTAAACCTCATTCCTGCAAAGGCCGTGAAGGGAACACATGAACTTTTAATGAGCTGCGGGTTAAATGGGACATTTTATGTCTGTAAATGGCTCATCAAGTGAGGCTTAAATGTTGGGTGAATATCAATAAGGACGGAGTCACTTTTCCTCCCTGAAACTAAACTGAAGACAGACCTCTGAGTTTACTCTAACCCCAGTGATTTAAATAAAATCGATCAGCAGCTTGTACCTGTGCAGACTCACCGGCCTCTTCAGAGGGTTGGACCCCCTTTTGCCTTCAGAACTACTTTCAACAAGGTGTTGGAAACCCCTCCTCAGAGACTTTGGTCCACATTGACATGACAGCTTCACGCAGTGGCTGCAGGTTTGTCGGCTGCACATCCAGGATCCACCTCATCCCAAAGGGGCTCTGTTGGACTGAGATCTGACTGTGGAGGCCGTTGGAGTGCAGATGGCACACTGTGGTCATAAAGGGAGGGACATGGTCAGCAACGAGACTCAGACTCAGTTGGTACTGAGGGGCCCAAAGAAAATGTCCCTGCTGCTCGCTGGATATTTTCTCTTTTTGACCCTTTTTTCTCTGTAAACCATCGAGATGGTTGAGAGTGTAAAGAAACAGTTGAACAGGTGTACCTAATAAAGTGGCCGGTGAGTGTACATGTAAATGACAGAGAGAGTATGAACCTATGTGGAAACACGTACTGGGACACCTACACATCACCTTTATGACATCTTATTCTAAATCCAGAGGCATTGATGTGGAGCTGCTCCCCGTCTGCAGCTCTAACAGCTTCACTCTTTATCTGGTTTCGACTCAGTTCAGAACAGATAGATAAATAAATAAATAAATAACTGGGGGTCAGGTTAGGGTGTGATGGCACACTAACAGTATTATGAATAAATATTCGGTGCTGAAATATCAGTGTGAGTGTGTTCCTTGTTCCTTGAGCATTAAACACTTACTTTACTGTTACAGGAAGTTCAGACAGGAAGAGACTCAGAAAGGATTTTTCTCAATTTTATTTAAGATTTTATGAAGTTAGGACGCTTCTGAAATACTTTTCTTATCTAAAGTTAGGAAATGAATAATCAGTTAATCTCTAATCAGTTCCTAACCCTTGTTACCATGGTTACCAAGCAGTTAGGATAGGAGCTGCCGGTTAGGAAGTTTCTGTGATACGGTCTCTGGACATTTTCTGCATCAGTTTATGGTGGAAATGTCTTTCTTAATATGAAGTTTTAAAAAATTAAGGTGGCAGGTGACAAATATAAAATATGACAGAATACAATGCAGTAATCAGCAGCTTGTTGTTTTAGCTTAAGTTACTTTTTGGGACAAAGCACATTTGTTTCTTCTATGTTTCAGTTGCATCGCATGTTTCCTTGTTCTGCATTTTTTCATTTGTTCTTCAGAACATTTTTAACAAAAGGTTTCAAAAACAGACGGAGACATTCAGATTCTGACCTGTCCTCAGCGTCCCCAGCGTGAATGACACCTACCTGTCAATATTTTTAAATGCCCCGCCCCATCCAGGCTGTGATTGGTCGGTTCACCAAAATTGACATTTTCAAGCTATTTCTGCTTGAAAGAGCTTCTCTTCTCCCTGCTCTGTCTCGCCGACAGAGATTAGCAGGCAGAGAACAGGTGAGCGTCAGGTAGCAGAGGAGAGGAGAAGTGACAGAACGCAAGAAAAGGGCAAAAGACCGAGGTGCTGGTGGTGCGTACCGGTGCGTTCTGGCCCGCTTAGAGCACTAAATACAACTGAGTTCATGGCAGTTTCTCAGTAACGAGTTCGCCAAGTTTGGACTTTTGTACTTTAAAGCTCAGACTTGGCAAGTTCGGTTCGGGAGCACAAACTTCCAGGAACGGGAGCACAAGCTGTTGGATTTGTCGGACCCGTTGCTACGTTGTAGTAATTTTTTAAATCAGCTCTGTCCTGAGAAATCAGCCACATATTTGTAGTTTAAACAGACATATTCCTGCATAAAAACTCCTATATGTGACAGGAGAACAGCAGTATTATATGTTACAGTTCTGAGTTTTCTCGTCCGACATTTACGCTTTTCGGTGGCGAAATGCATTCTGGGAGTTCTGGCGATTCAAAGTCCACACAAGTCACCACCAAGGGGGTAAGACACAGTTGTAACGGTGAAGCCGACCAAAACCTGCACGGACGGTTCCATGTAGGCCCAAAAATGACGTCAAAACCCTGAGACGTCCCGTCGCACGTGACGGATGTAACCGTATTGCTTGGATTATAAACCCCCAGCGAATCTAAAAAGACCATTCGGCCATCAGTGACGCTGTGTTGGTGTTTGACACGTGGTTGTTGATAAATGAATTAGTGACCCCCACTGACCTTCGTCCCTGTAAACTGTCTCGACTCCCTCTAATCCTCTGCAGTTATCGCCCGTCTACGGCGCCGCAAGTTTGCGTTCCATTGCCCCAAAAATCGTGTGGACACCTTTGAAAAACAGCCCCTGCCCAAAGCATTAGGACGGAGGGGGGGCACTGCTGCACTACTTTTGTCCGTGTAGTGAATGTCAGTGTACGCCACCCTGGCCAATCAGGGACTGTTATTCTCGAGAACGTTGAGGGCTTTTAACTTTGAGAAAGTGATTTTCAAAATGTTTTACTCGTCCTTTACTGAGTCCATTTTAACTTTGCCAATGATCAGCTTCTCCGTCTGACCCTGAACAGCCTCTTCACGCCACCAGGGAGGAGGATCACTTTCCCTCAGAGGCCAAAACGAGCAGATATCTGAGATCGTTTGTTCCGTCAGCTGTTGCTGTTGCACACACACAGTTTAACAGAGGACTGATCTCATCATGAAGACACCTACTGTACTGTATGCTGTATTTATGTCTTCTACTTATTTATTCATTTGTTTAATGATGTGCATTCACTTCTGTTTGCAAACCAAATTTCCCCTTGGGGACAGTTTGAAAATGTGCTGTTTATCTAAAACATACAGCTCAGACATGGTTCACTTACACGTCACATGTCTGTTTTCTTGTACGACCAATATTTTGATAACATATTTTCCTTAGAGATCCTCGTGATTATGCAGTGAATTCAATCCCACAGCTCAGGAAACCTCAAAATATGGAATTCTCTTTTCTGTGCATGTGTTTTATCCTGACATTTATTACTTTTGTTGTGTCCTGGATCATTTTGCACACAGAGAAACTTGTAGACATGCAATGAATAGTTTTTCCCTTTTTATCTTTACATAGAAAAATCTTTTATAGGATAAATTTTGAAATATTTAGCTGAAAAAAAACTGGGCTGCATTGTTGCATTATACTACTGTGTTTACATTTTACACAGTATCCAAAGACTATAAACGGTGAAGTCAGCTAAAATGGGCCAAATGTGTTTGGAGCTTCATAGCGCTGTAAAATGTTACAGCCAATCACAATTACTGATCGTGAACATGGTTGACATGTAAAACTCCATGTAGAAATCCTGTGGAACATGTGAACATCGTTAAGGGTGATAAAGCAGTAATGAGTTACCTTACCAACAAAGGAAAATGTTTGTGAAAGATCTTTTGCGCTGCAAAAACTGAGCTCTCAAAAACAGCACAAAAAGTATTTAAAATTAGGGGGAAAATACTTAAAATGAGCAAAATTATCTGCCAACAGAACGAGAATATTTCACTCGCTACTTAAGGCCAAAAAAACTTGAAACAAGCGAAATTCTCTGACATAAAAGCCGTCTGGTAAGAAGAAATATCTTGTCAGACAGAAAACAAGTATATTTTGCCTTCAATTAAGATAATTAATCTGACTAAGATTTTATTTTTTGCAGTGTGCCAGGCTCTTTCAAAGAAAAATTTGTAAAGAAACTTAGATGTTTGTGAAAATTTTAGGTTCTTTTTTAGCTAAACCAGCAAGCTAAAATCTGAACAAACAGGTTTATAGGAGTGTTCGTACATGTAAAACCTAAACAGTTTTTAAAATTACTTTATGCACAGAACCCGAGACACCAAAGTGCAGAAACACACAGCCGTACGACACAATCGCTTCATTTTTAAATGTATTTATCAATGAAACTTTTTATCGCATGAAATGTCTTTAATACGTTTCTACGGTGGCTCTCCAAAGACAGTAATGTCAGTTTCCTGCTGAAATTTAAATGATTTCGGTTGAAATTTCTGTGTTTTTCTCTCTTTGCATTTTTCAGTTTTTCGTCTTTTTTCATTTGTTGTTGACAAATAAAAATTTAAGAGACCCGTCGCAATTTATAAAAAGATCTCATGCGTAGCTCATTAGATGGTCTTAGTAGTGATTTAACAGAAAGTGGCCCGTTTCAGCCGAAACTAAAACTACATGCGTTCACAAACTATTATCTCATGTGTGCAGAATATGTCTAGAGTTTTTATATATATGCACAACGAACATTAGATCCAAATATCTGTACATATTTCCTTTATTTAATAATAGAACAGAATAGGAGAGGCGGACGTGATGAGCAGCCCTGTATCCCTCCGCCCATTACGGCTGTGTTTCAACATTAAATAGTTCCTAACTCTCCTTAAAAAAACACAAAGTGCCATGTTTACATTTCTGTTTGTGGACAGAGCCAGGCTAACTGTTCCCCCGGCATCCAGTCTTTATGCTAAGCTAAGCTAATCTAACCACCACCTCCCGTCCCAACGTGAAACTGACATCGACGTTCTCATCTCACTTTCACATCTTTCCTGAATATTTAAATATTTACCCGTTCCTTTATGATTAATGAGCCCATTTTGTGGCCTCCTGCGGAGCTCTGGGTAAAAGGCTGATGCGACTGCTTAGAAAGTAATGGATGGAAAAAGATTGATGCTCTTGGGGCCTCACAGACGTCTGGAGACTAAAGTGAAAGAATAAAAATCTGTAATATACAAGTTTATACTCCCTGATTTCTCCCCCTCTGGACTCCGGAGGCTCCCAGCGCCGTTAATTGATGAGTAAGACAAAACCCATTTCCCAAAAGAGGCCAAATGAGAGTCGATCCAGACAGGCGTAATGAGTCTGTGTGAAGTTGGGACCATTACAGCTGCACAACAACAGGCTTCATTAACTGCAGCGATTGGCTTTTCCGGAGGCCTGCGGTCACCGGCTGATTTCTGCAGGACATTAAGCAGAACCTCCGACTCCATTAAACAAAGTTCCTCTCCAAAGCAAAACTTCCACTTTGATGCACATCAGTCAGTTCAGCCGCTCCACGGCGTCACTTTAACCTTTATCCAGCCCGTCGAAGACAACAGATACGACACGTTTAAACAGAAAGATGGTGCAAAAGTGTTACAGATTACGTAACCCGACGAGAGGAGATGAGAAAGGCGTGCAGAATACCAGAGCGAAGAAGAGGAGACGGGTTTGATGGGTATTTATGGAAATACCTGGTTGCAATCTTAGAGCCACACCGCTAGTGGCCGCTGGAAACTACATAATGCCCCTTTAAATGTCTTCCTATGAGGTGATCAGTGTTGAGGTAACGCGTTAGGCATTACTGTAATCAGATTACTTTTGTCTGTAACACAGTAATGTAGATAACTTCAGTAATCACATTACAGTTACCAATAACAAAATTGCGAACTGGTTCTTTAACTGTCCGCATAACGGTAGGAGAGAAAAATAAATCAAACGTCCCTTTGCGCAACACTTTTCCGACCTCACTTTTGACTTTAGCGCCAGTTCATGAGGACGCAGAAATGGCGGAGCTGCCTCTGGAGGGGGCGGAGGGTGAGCTTGGCGCCCTTAATAAGGCATCAGCTCCCCTAAAAGCAGGATTTGTGGGTCTCTAAAACATTGACAGCTGCTTCTTTGCCATTAATCTCTGTATTTCTCATCACGGGTCATGCGGAGCGTCAGACTTCATCCAGCCAGAGGGAACGATCACGTGACTGTACGCAGCGGGCCGGTCACTCCGCGATCTCCTGCCCCTGCCCCCCGGCCCGCTCCCTCTCCGCCGTTAGTACCGTGAACGGTCCGTGGTCGTTCTCTCTGGCTGGATGATTGTTACGCACATGTAGGCCCGCTCCCGCAGCTGGGGGCTCCCCGCAGCGCCGCGCAGCTTTCTAAATCCCTCCCTCTCACGGAGCGGGAAGAATTTAGCTGTAGTGTGAAGCTAAATGTGGCGTTATAGTCCTGCACTCTAGCGTCATTCTGCTCTTGTCAAACGTCGATGTTCACAACTCTGTTGTCACTTTGTAGTATTAAAGAGCCTAAAAGAGAGCTCCTGTGTCTGTCCTCAGGTGCATATGAGGTGGAACTTTATATTGTTATTGTGCAGCACAGGTGATGTTACGCAGTAATCCAAAAGTAATGTAACTAGTTACTTTCAGCAGTGAGTAATCTAGTAAAGTAAGGCATCACTTAAAAAAATAAGTAACTAGTAATGTGTAATCCATTACCTTTAAGCAGTAACTACCCCGACAGTGGAGGTGATAAACCTTTCAGTCAGTTTGGTTGATGAAACCTGAACTGAGAGTCTGCAGCCGTGAGCAGATCTGTGAAGCTGCGCTTTGAGCTAAATGCTAACAGGCAGAAAGCAGACGGAGCAACAAACCCGCTGCACACAAAACACAGTGAACAGTGGATAGTGCACATCACCAGTATCTGGTTAAAGTGCAGATTTGCTTATTTATAACTTTAGTTACTTAACTATTAGATTTAAAAAAAAGAACTCAGATGATTCAGATCTGGTGAAATGGTGTCAAACTGCACATTAAACTGTGACCGGCTGATCTCTGAGCTCTGTTTCCTCCTCGGGGAGGCAGCTGGTGGAGATTCAGTGGACGTAATCAGTTTTGTTAATTCCATTAAAGTTAATGGAGCATAAACGATCATCCAAACTTCTGTGCAACTCCGAGGAACAAGTGAGAGCCACAAAAAAAAAAACCTGCTGGCACCGACTCCTAACGACGTTTGTAATGAAACCTAGTAAAGAGAGAAGTAACGGCTTAATCACTGCAGGACCTTTGCACAAAAAGATAAAACTGTTTAATGTGGAGAGAGAGAGAGAGAGAGAGAGAGAGAGAGATGCCAAATCATCGCAGCAAAATCGATCTCCTCTGCCAGGAACTGAGGACAAGCAGTGGAAACTCAGACTAGACTGATAAATAAATAAAAGTAAAATATTAAAATATATAATAACAAAATTTTATTTTTTTATTAAAAATAAAATAATTGTTCTGTAAGATTTTCAAATTATAATTTTTTTCATTGTTTGCTATTTTAGTAAGTGTTCCTTTATTTGTTTTTTTTAAATTTAACATTTGATACAGATTTTTTTAGATGTTTTTATTTTTATTATTTAAAAAAAAGTCTATTAATACACACACACACACTTTTACTGTTTTATTTATTTTTATTTTTATTTTTAATAACTAACTTGTATTCTTTACCACATACACACTTTTCCTGTTTTATTTCTTTATTTTATTTTAAATTTAATAATTCATTTTTTATTTTTTTACCACACTGTACCAGACTTACTTTTACTGTTTTATTTATTTTATTTTATACCACACACACATACACACACACTTTTACTGTTTTATTTATTTTATTTTATTTTTTTACCACACACACACACTGTTTTATTTATTTATTTGTATTTTAATTTATTTAATACACACACAAACACATACTTTTTTATTTAATGAACTGTATAAAATGAATTGTTCTTTTGTAATTTGTAGCTTTGGGAATTTTGTTGTTTTGTATTCATAGTAGTAGTAGCCTATTTACCTACTTCCTCCCCGATCGGGGGGCACGGTGGGCATCAAGGCTGGAAACATTCATTGTATATATAGAGAAAAAATTGATAGGTATTTTACAGAGTGCCCTTTGCAGTCTGGGCCCTCCGTAGTCAGCACTGTGACCGGTGCTTCCCATTCACATGTTGTTCACATGTTGGCGTGCGAATCGGCACTCGACCTTGTCCGTACTCCGCTGGTGGAGAGGGCGGAGAAGTGCTGGTGCTGCGTACTATTATGTTTACTGTTAAGTAAGTTTATCCTGTTTATTCGAGTCAACAGACAAAGTCGGTTACAGTGAGAGAGAAACATTGTTCTTTTAGTGTGGCATCTATTTTTGATTCTTTTGTCTTATTGTTACAACCTGATACTTCGGTATCAGGTTGTAACAAGGGAACACAAAGCATTTCAGCTCAGGAGGTCTCTGATATTCTTGTAGAGGATTAAATTGGTGCCATTTGCAGTGAACAAATGTGGGGACTTTGTGTAAAAGTTTGAGAACTCCAGCTACAAAATTCAGCGAGTTACAGTTACTGAACCATATAAACGGTCTCCAAGGGCAACACTTTGTGTTGAAAAGTGGCGGGGACAGGTTAGAGGCACGATGATTCACTTGTGTCACCTGACGATGCTCAAAAAACAAGATTTTAAACACTTTTTTGAAGGAATCTGAAATGCTGAAATATCTGGAGATATGTGGAGGTGCCCCCCCTAGAAGACTCTGAGCATTTAACACTTCATTTCCTGCATTTTCTGCTCCAAACCATGCTGAAAATATCTTCATTTATAAAAAGACAAAAACTAAAAATTCAGCCTGTTGATTCATAAATAAAAAACTATAACAGAATATAATGCATTTATCAGCAGCCTGTTACTTTTTTGGACAAAGCACATTTGTTTCTTCTATATTTAAACTGCATGTTTTCTTATTAGCATTTTACAAGCTATTTTTCAGAACATTTTTAACAAATGCTTTCACAAAGTGGTGGGGACACGTTCCCCAGCGTCCCCCAGCGTAAATGACCCCTACGCCGGTCTGTCATAAAAGTAATAACACCACATTGTTCAAATACTCAGCTACAGTTAAACCCTGCACACAAAACTGAAGTAAAAGTAATTAAGTATTATCAGCTAAATGTACTGAAAGTATGAAAGTACTCAGAGTGCAGTGTAATGTTCCTGCATTAATATGTGTGCTGCGTTTTCCTGCTGCAGGTGTTTAAGGTTGAGCTCATTTTAAATCCTGTGTGGTTGTTTAATCTGCAGCAATGCATCATGGTCTTTAAGATCAACAGGTGTAGGGAGCGTCCCTACGTTGAGACTATTTTTAAAAAAGTTCTGAAGCAGCCCAAGGGTTCAGGTAGTGACGAGGCCGTTTACATAGTTATGTGTTTCGACTCAAATATCTGAGCAGGACAGAGGAAACGTTCTCTCTGCAGGACAAACTGAAAGGGTTCTGATTGGTGGATCTCTGCTGCCATCTGGCGTCCTGACAGAGGAGAGAGAATCAGCTCATGCTGGTTTCCTCCTCTGTGGACCTTCCAAGTGAAATCTGTTGCAGGAAAGTGATGCTGCTTTCTGGAAATGAACCATGAGCGCAAACATGTGACAGCAGATATTCCTTTCCCACAATGCACTGGTGTAGCAAGCTCGGTCCCATCCGGACAGGTGAGAATCCTGTTTGCAGTCATGTGTTGTGTACAAATACGCTGACTTTCAACGACACTACAGACGCTTTTACTGTCCGATCAGTCAGAATGAGCTCCAGCAGCAACATCCTGCTTTACATAGATGAGGAGGAAGACGAATCTGAAGAGAGAATGTTTACAACAGGCACACTTTTACTGCTTTACGTTTAGGTTCATTACATGCTTTTACTAAGAAAGGGCCATCCAATGCTACAGTGAGCAGGAGGAGGAGACTGAACTCAAAAATGAGCCTCAGCTCAGAGCACAAACGGAGCAGATCTGCATGTGGCTCTTATGCTTCTTTTAAGCGTCTCCAAGCAGCAGAAAATCCACCACTGATGGTGACTCACACATCCTGAGAAATACGAACGTGGTACTTGGACTGTAATTCCACCAACCACAAGAAAACAAAAAGGGTAAAGGGCACGAGTGTTACTTTGTGGAGTAGTAACCTGCTGGAGCAAGAGAACACATTTAATTAGTTAGGCTGGAATCAAAACCCACCTTTAGTCTGATTTCCGAGACAAACCGGACAGGATTCCCAAATTTTTCAGGACGTCCGGTCACACTAGTACAGCGTAAGTTACAGTGACTAATGAATAGGGACTGCAGAGCTGCAGCTTGTCAAGATTAAAGTGGAGCTACCATGTGCATCCCCCCCACTACACAGTAAGATTCAACTATAGGCAAGACTTGACTGATTCGACTATGTAAATCCTTAGTCGTGGACGGCCCTGCTGTCTGCACGACAACACTGCAACCGCCGTCTCTTTAAATTCAAAAGTGTCCGGTCTCAGTGACCTGATGCTGCGTCTCCTTGTGGACGAACCGCGTAGAAAAAAGGTCACGGTTTTGAAAATACCTGCGTTCATAAGGACAGGGCCTGAAATGTTCTTCCACACCTGACAGGTTTGTAAAGCTGCGCTCTCGTGGGAGGGAGGGGTGAGGTGCAAAAGAGTCTCATGTTGAGGACCTGCCGAGACACTCGTATGAAGGCACTGACAAGAAGTGTATCTGTTACACTTGGGTTTAATTACCGCTAACAAGTGGTTCATGTTTTTTTGCAGAGTTTGATTTCTGAAAAACCTGAAGCCAAGTTGATTAAAGGTGGCCTTTAGAGAAACTGGCATTTACGGTGCTGCAACGTGACAAATGCAGCATAAAACCCCACAAAGCAGTCTGAGCTACACTCAGCTCTGGATTTTTAATCCAGGGGGGGCGACTTGTTGCAGGAAGACGCTGGTGGACGGAGGAGTAAGAATTTCCTAACGTTGCTTTAACACAAACTCGTGTCCACCGTCGTCTCAGGTCTACATGTATTTAAAGGACCATTTGTGGTACAAGATGATAAAATCCTGCTCATGATCCTCCTGAACCACCAACTCACTACTCCGCTTGATTTATTGGATCCACATTCTTTTATTAAAATCCACAGTCAGCATGAACAAATGTTACATTATATATAAAATATTTTTGTATTTACAGCAGATGGAGGCTGGGGGCCGTTAACGCTGGATAAAATCTGAAGCGGGAAGCAGTTTGTCCCCGAAGGTCTCCTGTGAGGCGTAGGTCATGTAGAGGAAGCCGTCCTCGTCCTGGTGGTCTTTGTAGACCTGAGCCATGGTGAGAGACATGCTGGGCAGCCCGCTGTTGTTGATGAGCAGGTAGAAGGCCTGAGTGGGCAGCAGAGCCATCCTGTTCCTGAGACAGACAGAAGACAAAGAGGCATTAATGAGCGGCGTCCTGCGGGCTGCACGCCGCCACCCGTTAGCGCCGCTGTAGAGACGCCATTGTTTTCTCTCCAGAGTCCATTTGAATTCTAAAACATTTGAAGAATGTTCACAACCTGCTCAGAAATGTTAGCATGCAGAGGAAAACTGCAGTTTCTCTTTAGAGAGCTCACGACGGACACTGTCCCACAATGCATTGCACAGACAAAATGTTCAGAAGCACTTCGTGGACAGGCAGAAGACGCCTCCAGGAAGACAAACTCTTCCTCTAACACAAGGCTGATCTGAGGCCAAACAGATGGACTGAGCAAAGTTAATCACTCTGCTTAGAAAACCAAGTTTGATTAATTTCTCCACACGAAACTCAAATGCCTTCGTAAATAAAATATAAAGAAATCCACTCCTCCCTTATTGGAGGAAAAAATACAAAGAAAAAAAAAAAGATTTAAACAAATCAAAAACTGAATGTCCTCCTTCTCTAAGAAGCTAATTGTGACCTGGAGGGCTCCAAGTCTCCACCTCACACCTGGGTAAAGGATCTTACTGGACCCTGATTGGCCTTAGACTAGTTCTGATGTCATGAATCCTGCAGGTACGTCCAGGTGTTGGACACATTTAAACAAAAAGGGGAGCTCACAGGACCTCCTTCAGCAGGTGAAAAATCTGCACAATGAAAAAACAGAAAACGTGAATTTCTCTTTTAACCAAGCTTGGAAAAGAGCGAACAAACAGTTTGTAGTAAAAGACTGTTAGCGGACTAACGAGGACGGTCACGCTTCATTACCCACAGACACATCATGGAGGCTGTTAGAGAACGAAGAGCTTAATTAATCCTTCGTCCTGTCGCGGCTGCACATGAATCAGTTTCAGGGGAAACAAGTTTCAGGTCTGTCCCTGACGTCAAGTTGAGCAAATGTTTCAGCCTGTTTACCTTCAGATATGCTCCTGGTTTGGTTCGTCTTTAGAGAACTAAAGATCAGCCTGTTCTCACACGGATGAGGAGTCTTTCATAAAAACTCAGATTTCTGCCTCAACACAACGTTTAGAGTAATTTAAATAAATAAAGAGTCCCCGTGGCTGCTGATAACCGTTTTAAGAGACTGCCACGAGATTATCCAGACAAACAGGGGCGTCGTTTCTGGAAAGAAATGTTCAGGTTTACTTTAAAATGTTTTCCTTCAGTGCTCTGAGCTCCACAGACCTCCAAACACTGGAGTCTGAAAACCTTTACATGGGAAACAAAACCGTCAGACAGCAGAGATAAGTCACTTTGATTTTTATACTGGGCATCTTTATTATTTCTCTTTAATGGCCTTGATTAGAAACCTGAGCAACTTCGCCTCCAGGATCAATAAAGTATTTCAGAGTCTGACATTAATTTGAGACGCGTCCTTACAAAGAGTTCATTTAACAACTTAAACACAGTAGTCCATTAAAAAGCTATAAAGCAGTTTAAGTTGGAGCTAATTAAAAAGGTTTGTGTCAGCAGCAGAGGACAAACGGCTGGACTGGAGATAACCTGCAGAAACTGAGGTCATCAGCTGTTCTGCAACACATCAGGTGATCAGGGAGGGAAGTCTGATCATTTACACAAAGCAGGAGCAGATTATATTTAACATGTTGATTTATTGAGCAAAAAAAAAAGTTGAGAAATCTGGACTCGATGGCTCTTTGAGTCGTCTAAAGATTTTAGGACTCAATAAAGTTCAGGAACTGAAACAGGAACACGGTTTCTGCTGCGTCATCGTGACCAACAAGAAGCTGCTCGCACATTTAGAAGGAAAACTGAAAATTTACAACTTTGTGATTATTTTAACATTTAGACGGAAATTAGACCTGAGCCTCCATCAGAAAACTCACTGCCCCAAACAGTTTGTGTTCATTAACATCTTTTTATATTACGGTATAAAATAATGTAACAGTACCAGACACAACATGTCAGCTTTCCCTCCTTTACTTTGAAATCAGAAAAGACATTTCACATGACAACAGCAGCCAATGAGATAATATATTGATCTGGAGCTGAAAGAATAATCGATTTGTGATGGGCATGACAGTAAACTTAATAGATTCCTTGTTACTGACTAACTTCTCACAGATCCAGCTTCCAAACTTAAGATTTAATGTTTGTCTGATTTCACTCATTAACTCATAAAACCTGCAGCTTTAGGACCTTAAAGAAAAGATGAAAGATCTGGAAATCTGCACATTAATCGAAAACAAAATTAATCCCCAGCTGCCTTCCAGCACTTTGTTACAGACTCAGTTATCTGTGACCAACGTATTCCAGCAAGTAGTCACATCCCAAATGAGTCCAGCGTGTTTTCTCCCAGAAATAGCAAACAGCCCGGCGGATCTGGCGTCTGGTGGAAACAGGTGAACCTTACCTGATGATGGTGACGAACTGGGTCAGGGTGAGCTCGTGCGGCACCAGGAACTTGGTTTTATCCAGCGGGGGCAGATACCGCTCCCTCCCGTAGCGCTCGATGATTACCTGCGACGGAGACAGGTGAGACCAGAGACAGGTGAGACCAGAGACACTTTCCGATGAAGGTGCAGTCGCTTCCGCGGCCCACGTACCGGGATTTTGTTGGGGAACTTGGACCTGATCCCCGCCACTTCTTGTTTCCTCGTAGCTGCACAAAGAAAAGAGAACAGTCCGTCAGACACGTTGAATATTGAACCACCAACCCGTCCTCCCGCAGGCCGCTCAGGTGGCTCAGGGATTTACCGAAGCTCTTCCTCAGTTTGAAGGGCTGGTTCTGCCGCTGGCTCTTGTCAAACGGAGGCATGATGGTGAGGGAGGAGAGCTGCTCTCGGACGGTGCGGGGTTAAACTGGGCAGCAGTTAAATAGAGGGGAGAGGCGGCTGCGGCGCATCAGCTGATTAGCGCATGGCCTGCAGCCACAGCGGGAATCATCTGCGGGTTTAATCAAGTTAGAGCTGCAGCGAGGGGCCCCTGCTGAGAGAGAGAGACAGCGACAGAGAGAGAGAGACACAGAGAGAGAGAGAGAGAGAGAGAGACAAAAGCAGCACCAGCCTGCAGAACAAGATACTCTCTCATTTATACTCTGTAAGACATTTAAGGTTAAACAAAGACTGCCTTTGTTTCAACTCATAAAGTTGGTATAACTGCAGCTTAGGGCTGGACGATACGGACAAAAATGTTATCACGATAAAAAGTTTCATATCCCTCGATATAAAAATAATATTCGAGCTCAAGAAGCCTGATGGTTAACTCTGGTCAAATTCTTCTTAATGGTCAGAACATGACAAACACTTGAGTGGATCACTTCACAAATCTGAGGTAGAACATTCAAAACAATTCTGATAAAATCTTTGTCAACAAATCTGCAGGAGTAAAATTAAGTAAAAGCTTTTTTCAGTCCTTTTTCCTCAACAAAAAAATTATATTGTGATAATTATTGTTATTGTTTTATAACACTGTTGTTTTTTTAGTTAAGTGAACTTTTCAGAGCCTGTTTCAACTTCGTGCTTTGAGTTAAAACAGTTTGGATTCACGGTGACGATGGTGAATAAGAGGAAATAAATAAATATCATAGGAGGTTTGCCTGGTGTGAGAGATGGGAAATAAATAAAAAAGCAAAACAGTGGCAGGTGAAAAGTACGGGAGCCCTAAGCTGCCATAGATTCATATCTTTATTTTACTCCGTTTTCCTGCGATACCGGGATCTTGAGATAATAAACAGTTTAACACAGGGGTTGGCAAGAACATTTCTTAAAGGTAATTTCAAGATTGTGTCACTGATTAGCTCAGTCGGTAAGGCGCAGGACTCAACGTCTTTAGATTGTGAGTTTGATCCTCATGGAACTAACTTTTTAAAATTATTATCTTTTTCATAATCCGCTTCAACAAAGTTCTCATGAAGATGACTGACATTAATCACGCGCTGGAGTTTGCATCCCGGCGATTGGTCCACATTTTCGACCTACGGACTTTTCATTTCCCCGTCATTGCTGAGAAATTATCGTAAAGAAACTCACCTGCTGACCCCTGTACAGCTTCGTTATCTCGAGATCGCGAGAAAATTATCTCGTTATCACGGGAAAACAGAGTAAAAGAAATATTTGAACCGATGGTCGTTTAGGGCTTCTGTAGAAAAGCCTGATTATTTGCAACCCATTAATTATGAGTAAAAAAATAGGCTCATCAGGTAACTGAACGTTTTATTTTCTCTTTGACTCATTTTAAAAATTGTATAATGTCTCTTTTTTCATATTTCCTTGCTTTTATGTTTTATGTAAATCACTTTGAGTCGACCTGCTGTTGAAATGTGCTGTACAAATAAACTTGCCTTCCTTAAAACAAATAACTATTTTACTTTATCAATGCACGAAAAACCTAACTAGTCTAACCAAGGTATTATTTCTGTACATTTCTGCATTATTCTAACTCACAGTTTCAATTAAAACATTTATCCTGCTTTCCACTTCAAGTTCAGAGGATTTAAATTCCTAATTAGTTTAAATCTACATGTAAAAGGCAGTCGTCAGGTTCTCCCTCCCTGCAGGCACTAGTCCTTTCATTTAGACAACAAAAGTGTCTAGATGTTAGTTGGAATTTAAATACATGACATATATGCAGTGTTTAATAAGTTAATTATGTCCATACTTCAACTTTGCCATAGTTTAAAGAAAAAACGTTTCTCTCGTTGCTCTCTTGCTCCACGCCTCGCCTTTTTCCTTTCAACTGATAACTTACAAACCAAAGTTCATCACCACACACACATCTAACAAAAGTCTCAACACTATGAATCAATGAAAGTTCAACTTTTGAAAAACTCTCGCAGTTAAGTTCAAAAGCCCAAACTTGTCAGAGCTCCTTGAGTTAAAAAGAAGAGGCAGGTGGAGGTAACTGCACGGGGTCGTATTGATTTACAGTGTTTACACCACCTTTATTTAATCAGGTCATCTGAAACCTGAGAACAGCAGAAACACAGCCAGGGTTAACAACAGGACACACATCATCAGAGATGGACGGACCCGTTAAAAGATTATATTAATCAATTAACAGAATGCAAAGTGAGTGAACAGAAGAGATATCTGGTGTGACCCCCCCCCCCCTCTGCCTCAGTTCTTCTGGGTTCACTTGCACATAGTTTCTGCTGGAGCTCTGCAGGCAGAGAACTCCCCGTACAGTCCTTCTGTGGATTCAGGCGGCCTCGGTTTCCTCTCTCTCGTCCTGTGATCCCAGACAGACAGCATGATGTCGAGATCAGGACTCCTTGTTCTTCTTTAAGCTGAAGATACGACTTTCGCTGCATGTGTGGGGCCGTTGCTGCAGAATCAATCAATCAATCAGATCACGTGTTGCCATTTTTCTGCTCCCCAGGTCTCGTCTTTCTGTGCACAGTTTAGCCTCTTGGCCTTGTTTCTGACCAGACGTCTCCAGACAGATGATCTACCAGGGTCCCACTGTTTTCTGCAGCTCTGAGCTGATGGCACGGCTTTCACGAGACCCAAGGACGCTTTACACATAATGCAGAGAGCAACAGAAAGTCATTCAGGGTTGAACGCCTTTGTGAAGAGGTGGGTTTTTAGGAGGTTTTTGAAGGTGTCCAGAGAAGAGGCATTTCGGATCTCAGTGGGGATGGAGTTCCAGAGGGTGGGGGCTGCGGCGCTGAAGGCTCTGTCCCCAAAAGTCTGCAGTCTCGTGTGGGGGACAAGAGAGCAGGTCCTGGTGGACCGCAGGTTCCGTGAGGGGGTGTAGCGGTGGAGAAGGCCCAGTAGGTACTGGGCGGGCAGTGGCATGGGAGATTATAGGTCAGGGAGGATTTGCAGGTGATGGTATTGCGAGAGCCCGTGAGCTGAGCGAGGTTCTGGACGTGATGTGCCGCCTGTCCAGTGACCTGTGCTGAGAGTCCTGCCGAGTACAGGACACTGTTACAGCCTAGTCCAGAACCTTGCTGAGGTCCGCGTAGAAAGCCTGGATGAGAGACTCTGCCACAGAGTCTGAGAGTGAAGGTCAAAGTCTGCAGATGTTTTTGAGGTGGTAGAAAGCAGATTTGGTTATTAGTTTGACATGTGACTGGAAGGAAAGGGTGGAGTCCAAAATGGCACCAAGGTTGTGGACTTCTTGGGATGAGGAGATGGAGCAACCATCCACTTTGAGGAGTAGATCAGCCACCCTCAGGAGCAGCGGCTTGGGAGCCACCACCATTAGCTCCGTTTTGCTGCTGTTCAGCTTGAATGGTTGGATGACATCCAGGTTTTTCTTTCAGTCAGACAGTTAAGTGACAGAGGGGGGAGCTGAGTGGACGGTTTGGTGCTGATATACAGCATGGCATGGCAACCCGGCAGCTTGTGCAAGCAGCGGCCAGTAGCTCCTAGTTTTTTATCATTTTTTCCAGCTTTATTGCCAAAACATACGTTACCTCTGACGTAAATCATTGGAGGATGTAGACGGGGTTTTGGATTAAAGAGCAGCAGACCACGATCCACCCGGCCCGAGGAAAGAGAGCCGGGAGAGGAGCCATGCTGGCCCCGGACTTGTTTCTGCTCCTTAAGAGCCGGTCTGGACAAAATGGGACTCACACTGACCAGATAACAGAATTCAGAGACTGCTGTACCCACATCGTTGCAGAGACCTGCCCCATCAACATCCCGGATCACACGCTCGGCAGGTGGTCCATCTTCTGAGCTGTCAGCGCGAGACTCCGACAAGATGAGAGGAGGTGGACTCGATGGTGCTCGGTGCTCAAACTCAGACTGTTTATCGTGAAGATGAAACTTTCATATTGTCATCTGGCCGCTGCTGTTTACATTCAATTCAATTCGATTCAAATTAGCTTCATTTGTGTGAAAAAATTAAAAATAAATTAAAAATCAAAATATATTAAAAATTAAAATAAAATAAATAAATACAACAGTAAGCGTGTGTGTTTTTAAAAAAATGAAAATAAAAAATATATTACAAATTTAAATTTAAAAAAAGTAAAACAGTAAGCATGTGTGTATGTTAAAAAAATAAAAAATATATTAAAAATAAAGTGTGAATAAGCGAGTGTGTGTGTGTATATTACAGTTTTTCACAACTGCTAAAACACTAAACCCCATTCTCTGAACCCAATGCTCAGTGGCCTAAATCCATTTGTCCAATCAGTCACTCTGTAGGCAAAACCTTAAACAAGTTCAGGTAGTTAAGACACTGTTTGCAAATCTCCTCCACTCTTTTTGCAAAACTCTAAACACATTCTCACCCACTAAAACACATTTTGCACTGTGATGCAAAATGGTAAAAACATGCAGCAAAAGTTAAACACAACTACAACACAACTGTCATCTTTTACACACAGCAACTCATAATTCTGCACACTTGTTTCTAATGATGTGATCAACCAATCTGTGGTCAAGTCCCTGGCCAGCGTGTGGCAATGTCACACTTTGACTTTGATTTTGCAGTTGCACAACATTTTGAGTGTAATGTGCTTTTCCTTTATAGTTTTTTTGTTCTTTGGGCTAACTTGAATATACAGATATTCAATATTGTATTACTTGCAGTACTTACAGTATACTATATTCACTGTACTTAGTTGTGATTACTATACTTTTACCATTTTTTACAATTGCTAACAAGCAATTTCTTCAATAATGAGTTCACTTTTTCAAAACTCTTCAGACTTTTAGCACAACAGAAGTCTATGGTGACCAAACTGAGACTGACTCAATGACTAACCCCCACAGGGGGTTTTCTTTCAGAGTCATGGAGCTGGAAGCCCATCACAAATCCCATGTTTTTTTATCTATGTGGACTTGGCTAAAACAGAATGAAATTTGATTGCTAAAAGAGCTAGTAAGTGGGTGTCCCAGGCCAAAGGGTGCCAATGTTACTATGTGTGCAGCGATATCCTCTGATGGAGTGCTGCAAGCATTTACAGTGCTGATATATATATAGATGCATCTATCTGTTGTTATTGTTTTTATGTAATTGTGTTATGAGTGACAAAGTGTTGCTGCTGGAGAGCTGGTGTTTTTATAAAATAATTTGATATTGACACAAACTATGCAGTGTTTTGGTAGTTTTGGTGCATTTTGGGTGTGAAATTACTGTAACTGTTGTGCAAGCTGCATGTTGGTACAAACAACAGTGTGAAGAGTTTTGAAAAAGTAAACTCAGTACTGAGAAATAATGAAAAAAAAATGTTAGCGATTGTAAAAAAAACTAAATTGGGAGATGTGTTTTCTCTACGCAAAAAAATGAAACATTTTCTGTAACTACATGCCCTGTACGATGTGTTCTCAATTTTTTAATGTAGTGTCTAAAGAATGCTTGTAATGTTTTACCTATTGACTGGCTGTGTTAATGTTTTGAATGTATTGTTTGATTTTGAACACAGGTCACATGGTTTTGAGGCAAGTGTTTGATTTTGCCAGAAGAGTCTGGGGTTTTGTGAATGTAGTTTAAAGACTGGGGTTTGTGTTTAAAGTTTTGAGAATATGGGTGGAGGTTTCAAGAAATGTGTCTTAGCAATTGTGAAATACTGTAATAGACTAGAAATTTAAAAAAATAATGAAATGATTAAAAAATGATCATAATAATAATAAATTGAAAAACAAATCAGTATCAAAAGTAAAAACAAAACAATTACTAAAATATCAAACAATAACAAAATTTGTACAATTATTTATCAGTCTGAGGTTGCACTGGTTGTCCTCACTTCATGGCATGAGGAGACATATTTTGCAGCCATTATTTCACATTTGGGCATTTCTCCCAGATGCAAATTCAAAAAATTCACAGTGGGATGTTCAGGTGTAGGTTTCTGTATAAATGTATTTTAATAACTGTAATTTTTTAATTTTATTTTATATGTCACCATGTTTTAATACAGGCCTACACTTGGGTGTGTGTTGTGTGTGTATCAATAAAGAAACAACAAATTTCATTTTGTTATGCAGCCTTATGCTGTATAATGTCTAATAAACAACCTTGTACCTTGACCCTGAAGGGAAGTTAGCGTGATGTGTCTTTCATCTGCTGCAGGAAGTTTCCGCTTGTTCCTTCTTCATAAGAGTTTGGACGGCACATCTGGAAACCCCTTTGAAAGGGCCGCCTGGGACTGGGAACTACCGAGCGTCTTCAGCAGCCTCACCTGGTGAGCTGAGTTTAACTGTTCTTCACTCAAGACTCAACATTACTGTGTTGTCTCTGTTTGTCTTGGACGCTGCCACACGTTAAAAGACATAGACGTTCCTCTTCTGTTTCACTTTGTGATTCTGTTTTCAGCCTACATATAAAAATAATGATCATTGGCACCTGTTTGGTTTAATAGTTCAATCAAACACCTGATGATGTGACCACAAAATCCCTGACTTTGTGCAGGTGTACCCAGAAGAATCGGTGCTGTTTTGAAGGATGGTCACCAAATATTTGATTCAGATTTTTCTTGTGTTCACTCACATGTTGTTAATTGTAAATATATCTGTTAGCATGTCTATTTATGAAAGCATTCTTACTGTAGCCTACAGTATTTTCCACCCCTGCCTAAGACTTTTGCTCACTATATTACAGAATGTTGTATTTTGGCTGTATACCAATGAGGTTTTATCAGCACCAGCTCGCCTCTAGTTTTCTTTCGTGTGGGCTAAACAACAAAAAGCCAAACATTATTTACTGACTGAAACCTTTCAACTTTCAACAATCTGCAAAGAACTCTGAATAGATTTAATCACATGATTAACATGTCCCTCCTTTTCCAGATTGCCCCAGCATCTGTTTACATCCCTAAATATATCGTTTGTTATCACACTGAAACTGATCGGGCTTCTTGTATTTGCTTTTCTTTGAGGAATTAAATTTTCTCTTTTAAACAACAGATAAATAAATGAAGCGTCTGATGGCGTGAGAAGATTTCCGGTAGTGGGTGGGACAGAGCCGGGATGACGTCACCGCACAGGTGTGTGAAGTGAGTTCGTGTGAGCCGACGCAATGCCGGTGATGGCACGGTTGTGCCTTCAAAGTAAACGTTTTGCTCAGCGGGTCGGAGACTTAAATAGATTAAAGTCTGTTGCTGTAATTGTTTAAAATGGATCATGGAGAAAAAGACACGTTTTAGTGTGGACAGAATGTGTTAATAAATCACTTAGCTGGAGCGTTAGGCCTTCTCTTTGCTTCACATAATTGAAACTGATAATCAACATGCATTTCTTCATGATTGATTCATTGTAAAATATAAATATTCTTACAATAAACGGATAAAAAAAAATATTGCAGACCAAATTAATTTAAAAATAAACTTAAGTTTGGTGTAAGATTTATTTATTGGATTGATGAATTTGGCAATCGAGATGTGTGTGTGATCTCGAGTGTGTGTGATAAGATTTTGTAATTACTCACAAAACATGAATTTTAATGTACATTTACTGATTTAGCTGACGCTTTTATCCAAACCACTTCCATTTGCTATAGATGTTAGAGGTCGCACAACTCTTGAGCAACTAGGTGTCATGCTGCGACACATTGGTTAATGCAATAGGAATCGAACCCCTGGTCTCCCTCACCAAAGGGATGTGTTTATCCACTGCCTCATCGCCACCCAAGCAATGTTTACAGTATTACCAAAACCGAAATTATTGTGATAATGATATTATATTTTATTATTGTTGTTATTGTTAGTGTTTGTTATTGCGATTATTATAAAATTATTGTTTTTATTATTATTATGTATATAATTCTTTTATATTTTTTCGTTTTATTATATTTATTAATATTATTATTATTGTTGTGGTTGTTATATATAGTTTCGATATTTTCTGTTATTATATTTATTGTTATTATCAGAATCAGAATCAGCTTTATTGATAATTATTATTAATTTGACTCTGGATTGTACAATTCTCATGATGTGCTTACTTAATAAAATCAAACACAGTATTCAGGCTACAGTATAGAGAAAACAGATGTGTACACTATAAACAAAAACAGACAACATTTTTCATATTATTAATATTAATATTAATATTAATAATTATGCGCAGTTATATTTGCAGTAATTTCCTGCATGTGGTCATTTGGGTCGTTGTTTTTGTATTTTGAAATTCCACACCGGAAGAAGTGTGTTCGCGTTCATCCCGGAAGCTGGACTGCCGTCTGGCCGTTTGACAGCTGCTTCAGACAGGAGCAGAGCTGGCCAGCGGAGCGGACAGTTGATGGACCGGATCTCCCTCCTGAGGATATTCTGCTGAAGCGGTCGGCGGTACCGGACCGAACCAGAAGCACCATCGTCCCCGGTCCTGCCATGGACGAACAGGCGGGCCCCGGTGTCTTCTTCAACAACAACAACAGCGCGGGTCTGCCCGGCGGTGGGAATATTAAAGCTCCGCAGACCGGAGACCTCGGCGGCGGAGAGGCGGCCAGGGCTCACTACAACATCCCAGGGATTTTACACTTTCTCCAGCATGAGTGGGCCCGCTTCGAGGTGGAGCGGGCGCAGTGGGAGGTGGAGCGGGCCGAGCTGCAGGTGAGCCGTCCCGGAGGTGTCCGTTACTGTCGGACGTTGTTTTTTATTTGCTAGCTAAGATTCGCCCTGAATGGGGAGGACGTTGCGCTGAACCGCGTTCAAAAGTGTGGGAATTAAATCTTTAATCGCGTATCGGCTCGTGAATATTCCCGATAAAGTAACAAATTTAACTTGGTTTGAGTGTAAAGGAGAAATTATTTGATTCGGCAATGTTTTAATTAAGTAACCAGCGCACTTTTAGATAAGATTTATACTTTTTAGGGATGCTTTGCAGTAAGTCGTTTTCTTCTGTGGTGAATAACAAATGACGCACATTATTTTCTAAAATGTAAAGTTTTGTTGTCGTACGAGCTTTTTTGCTGATCATTGTGAAGACGAGTTAAAGGGCAAGTCTATTTGGATCCAGAAAATGTGTTTAATACTGTTTCCAAGGTTGTTTTGCCAATGTCAAGCAGGACGACACAGAATTACACAACATTTAAATGGGTGTTTCGCTCAATGTTGTCTTCACTGAGCCTGTAACGCTTCTTGCTATCCAGGTTAGCTGTGTGTGACCATGTAATGTTAGTGTATGTATACATGTATATAATCAATACAGCTCCAACCAATCGGCGCTGTTTGACTGTTGATGGTAGATTACCTGTGCAGCGCAGAAAACCCCAGAGCGTGAGATCCATTATCGGACACACGGCTAAACCTGACGTTGTACTGGCATTTTCCCGGCATGCCTTTATTTATCTGTCATTATCATCTGTTAGTCAGACAAAAACAAGCAGGACCACCCAGAAATGCGACCTTGACACTTAGGCTTTGTCCCCCCAAATGTCAGATTGCGTTCTTGCCCGGACGGCTAGCTGTCCGATAACGGACACACACACACGTTGCGTGATCTAGTTGAGTCACGAAACGATGGCGTGCTCGTGTGTCAGCTGTAACTTTATATCAGGAGCCAACCTGAGGCGGTCTGCAGACGGTGTCAGGTGTTTCCTCCAGAGGACAGGTGATCTGGTTCAGGCCTGGAAGCTGTACCTGGTTTTTAAAAAGGGCTTACCTGTAGCCATGATGGATAAGTTTAAGCTGCCAGGTCATAAATATGTTTATACAAAATCAGAAAGATAGGCTGACCTGGATTTTTTGTTCAACATTTAAGTGAACTGTTATGCAGACACATCATGTGAATATCTTTATGACCCTTTATGGACAAAATGAAGAACCTAATGATCATTTATAAATGTTAGAAGCAACTAAACTGGCATAAAAATCCAAATATGGGGCAAGTTTGACGCTGGTGTCAGATCAATAACTGAGTTTGGGTTCCCTTAACCGTTTTTCTCAATTTAACACAGTAACCAGCAGTGTTTTTATTTTGTTTATGGAAAATTATGATGACAGTTAGGAGAGAAACCCAATCTGTCCCGACCATAACTCAATTCTCAATACTTCTGGGAACGTGAATGAAATAAGTATACGAACATGGATGGATCTGCCGCCTGCGTGTTGCGGGTTATCAACAGATCACTCAGATACCGAATCACTGCTGAAAGGTGGTAAACTGTTGAGCTGAAACTGTAAATCTAAACCAAACCTAGCTACTGTCACACCGCAGGGCTTAACTGAACAGCAGAGTTTGTTAAATGAAAAATGGTTTTGTAGAAAAACATGTTCATATTAAATAATGTATCTCAGGTATTATATCGGCACTAGTACTTTAAAGAGAAGCTCGTACATGTCGTTTTGGGACAATCATCTCAGGTTTAGGTTTGAGGACACGTTTGCGTTCTCAGCGAGAAGTCTGTCTGTGCATTCAGACCAAAAGCGAAGCTGCGGGGAGCTGTGGAGGAGAGAGCGCCTGAGCTCCTGGTCATATAAACACCTGAGTCAGTCAGACTGGATTCAACTCTGACAGCTATGGCGTTTACCCCCCGAGAGGAGCTCAGAGTTAACTGCTTTTATTAAATTAAATATTTACTTTAATTTTTGGGATTAAAACGTGTGTTTTCCACTGTTGTTGTTAGCGTCTACTTGATATTTGATAAAACTGAACAAAACTGGACGTTAGTTGAAGAAAACAAAGGGAGGAAGTTGAATTACCTGGTGAGTTCAGAAAATATGCATCTAAAACTTTATTCCACCTGTTGTTGTGATTTAATGTGAACAAGTTAGCATAGCATAGTCCGAGTGTTTCCCTTTAATTAACGAGACCATGGCGGCCCGCCACAGAGCATAATTTGCTCCGCCATAGTCTCAAAATGAAGCGAAAATAGTTTTACACCTCTCATAACAACGTTTCAGACATCTAACGTTGTGTTTTGTGAGCTCACACACTTTGGCATCTGACTCGAGACAACTACTTTTCTTTTGAGTAAACTACGGTTACGTCTGTGTCTGTCACTCGTCTGTCAGAAGGAGGTTAAGCTAGCCATGCCTACATTTGGAGTGCGCACATATTGGAGCCTTTACGGTAAGTGAAAGGGCCCAGAGCGAGCTGACAGGCAGGTTAGAGACTTTATCCTGTCAGTGTGAGAGTCCTACCTGCAGAGAGGCTGTGAAGGCTTCATGTTACAACATTATTTATCAAACTGGGTCGGACTGGACGGATTTAACATGTGACAACGTCCGCTTTTCAAAATAAGGCGTCTGTACGGGATGGAAATAAGATTAACTGGATTATATTCACAGAAAGTATAAAACAAATTACATGTGTACATTAAAAGTAAAAAAACCAACAACAACATGTTAAGGAAAATTCTATTTTCTATTCTTTGGTTTAGGGTTGCTGGAAAAACATTAAATTACAGCTCTACAATGGCTTTATGATCAAATAGTTTACTAGAGAACAACATTGTTTACAAGAGTGAAAAGTTCTTCATAGATCAGCATCTTAAGTTAATACATTTAACCTTAAAATGTACAAAATTTTCTTCCAAGGGGCCACGCCACCGGACCCCCACGAGGGTCCAAGGCCTGCCCACCATAGTCTCTTGATAGCCCTGATCGATCCGAACATTTTAGAAGTTGTCGTCCTGCTGACAGACCTGACAAAGCATGAATTTATTTGTTTAACAAATCTGCATCATGTTGTGGTTATTTCAGCATCAGTTTGATCCCTTTGTTGCTATTTAATCTCAGCAAAATGTTTATTTGGGTTCATACAGCTGTAGGAATCGCTGGTTGTGTTTATTCACATTATCACGTTGTGTGTGAACATACAATGAATGCACATCCAAATACCAAGAACCCTCTTTGCTTCACCTCATTTGCTTGAACCTCCCACTTTTTTTGCACCTGGTGCCAAAATACCACACGGTCAAAGCCTATTTCAGGGTCAGGACGTCAGCAAACGGTTGTGGTGAAAACAGGATTTGTCATGTGACTTTCCTCCAAACTGATGTTGTCCAGGCCGACAGACCGAGCTTTTGTCGGACACGTCCGTTGTCCCAAAGTGCGTTGGAGTGTTTTATGCACCGACCACCAGCTTGCAGTCCGGCTGTGTATTCAGTGGTCTGATCAAAGTGAGCGCTCTCCATGTTATATTACATAAGTAAGACTCATCATCCGACCAGTGCGTCCATAAAGGGAATCACTTCCTGTGAGTGAATGATGGTGTTGTGCACCTTTTACTACAACCTCCGAGCCAATCACACAGCGGCGTCCTTTGTGTCTTGTGGCTATTTCAGGAGTTTCATCCTGAAGAAGGCGAGCGTTTCGAGGTGATCACTCTGCAGTACTGTTTGATTTTTAATTTTCCTTCCCATTGAGCTGGGGGGTGATCGGAGCGTGACGGAGCCGGAAACCCATTTCAGCTGTGATTCCATTTGTTCTGCGGGCGTGTTGTTGTGTGAACGCGGCGCTGCTGCAGACGGACTGCATGTCATTACAGTCCTTCCTCTGAGGTAATCCTCTGCAGAGGAGAGGAAGCTGAGGAAGCGGGCGCACAAGCTGGGAGAGGTTACTCCGACTTTATTATCCAGAAACAAAGAAAAGCTCTTGTGTGAAGGAAGTTACCTACAGAGAGAGAGGAGCCTGAGTCTGTCTGCGAATCAGACGACTGATCAGTTAGTTCAGGAGTCAGGAGATGGAATCAGATTAATCATCTCTCAATTGTTACCACATTGGTGCAAGTGTTTCCTGTAAGATCAGACAATAAATGAAATGAGGAATGTTGGTGTTATTTTTGGGCCTAAATTCGATATTGAAAGTTTTAAAAATCTGGTGACAATGCTTAAATGTAAAACATGTTTGATAAGGACCCTTTAATTAACTATTTACTGTATATTCTGAGCGCCTCATATTACAGTTGACAGACAAATGTTTCTGAATTTCAGCAAAGGAATCTTTGGCATCTCGGCTGCTGACTTGTCTTGTTGTTGCAGCTAATGATTATTTTCGTAGTCAACTAATCTGTTAATCATTTATTTTATTAGTCGACTGGTCATGTTTTTTTAACCCTAATTTAACCATTTAACTAATTAAACATCTTTAAAGTGATTCGCTGATCTCCAACACGCAGCCTAACTCGCTAACGTTACCATTAAGAGAAGGAGGTTTAATGTTCAGAATGAACGCCAGTATCAACACCAGGGAAGAAGACAAGACGGCGTGGGCTCCTCCTGTAACTCACTGATTAACTATTGCACTTAAGGTGTCTGCTAACACAACTAAGAGAGCGTTCAGCATCATCCTGAGACCTCAAACCAAGAATGTGGAGAGGCTGCTCCAAGGCAACAGCCAGGCTTCATCACCCAGAACAACAAGCTCACAATCCGATTAATGCCAAGAAGGTTTTAAAACTTTTTAACTGAGATTTGTTCCAAAAACCAACATTACACTAACAATGTAATGTCTCTTTAGAATAATAAAGCAACAGCCGCCTTTCATAATTCTTCTGTAGTTTGTTTTTTCCAAAGCAGGTATAGCAGATAGTTTGTTTTATAAGCAGAGAATCGCGAGCCGGGTGTTTCTCCATTTACTTAAAAATGTGAAACCATCACTCAGATTGTAGCGACAGAATAACAGCTTTTCCTCTGTCGTTGCTGCTGCAGAGGTCTGAGTAACTGGAACCACAACGCTCTGTGGGCGTTGCTGGCCGGCGCTTGTGGAGCTCCTCAACCACGAAAACGTTTGAGCACATTTTGGATTCGCCATGCGCTTTCTTAAAACTGCCAATATTCAAGTTGTACACAGATGATTTCTCGTCTCTAAACCTCTCAGAGAGAATATTTAGGGATGAAACAGCTACAAAACGTTCTGCTGTTTGCCTCTTTCTCCGTTTGTTTCCGCTTCTTCTTCGTGAGTAGTCTTGCTGTCAAGCAGTCATGGCAGACAGTGGAAGTGATACTGCCCCCAGCAGTCCATGTAGTGCACTGCAGTTAGACATGAACAACCAGAAATATTCCTAAAGGAGACCTATTAAACTAATTTTCCACTCCTGTATTGTAGTTCTGTGACTCCTGTATGGCAGCTTTGCATGATTCAAAGTTCAAATAAAATATATTTTTTTGATTCTTCATGTAGGCCTTCATTTCAGCCTCTGTCTGAAACACGCTGTAGATGGTCCTGTCTCTTTAAGTCCCCCCCTCTCAAAGCCCACTGACTGATTGGCCAAGAACCAGAAGCATGTTACCAGGCTGTTGTTGCATACGGTGATCGTCAGAGAAACACTGTGTACCTCTGATGTCAAACTGTGTCTTTACACCCTTTTATCAGCCCAGGGAATTCCCCCAGATATTTGTCTCACTTGTTTATATTCACCCGAAGGCTAATGCCGATTTAGCAGCTCAGGCTGTGGTGAAGCGCGTGCAGCGGCTTCAGGGGATTTCACCTGAAGCACCGAACTTCATCATGGGCGATTTTAATTACTGTAAACCAGGGAAGTACCCGTGTAACTTTTAGCAATATGTCACCTGTGAAACACGACGGACCAGAAGTCTGGACCTCTTGTTATGGATCCGTCAAAGGTGCTTAAAAAAACTACAGCAGAGCTCCACTCAGCATGTCTGACCACAACTCTGTTTATTTGGTTCCGTCTTACGAACCGGCACTGAAGAGAAACAAGCCGGAACGAAAGTTGGCTCCGGTTTGGTCAGATGACTCGATCCAGCGTGTACAGGAATGCTGCTGCTGCTGCACTGACTGGGATCTATTCAAAAACAAATGTAAGGACATCCCTCGTAACTTCAACCAAGGCAACGTGACTCGATGCAGAGCACTTCAAAAACAAGCTAAAAAGATACTTAAGCTTGCAAAACGTAATTATAAGGACAAATAAGAACATGCTGAGCGAAGGCAGCTCACGTCCTGCAGGGGAGGGTGTGAAAGCCATGATGGGGATGCAGCCTAAGAAGTGTCCGATTTCCCTCAACGGCATGTCAGACCTCGCCCTCTCAAATGAACTGAACGCTTTTTATAATCGTTTTAATATTTATGATTTTAATGAGGAGCTCCTGGGCAGGGTAAAGTCCAGGCTGACAGAAACAAGGTCCTGACACTCTTCAGAGGTATAAAGGTCAGCTGGCAGACGTCTCCACACCGCTCCTCGCCTTTGGAAAGACTCAACTATTGTTCCGGTGCCTGAAAATAAGGCTCCAAAGTCTCTTAACGACTTCAGGCCTGTGGCGCTCACGTCCCTCACTATGAAGACCTTAGAGAAGATCGTGAAGGACGAACTTTTGAACTCTGTCCAGGATCTACTGGACCCGCTTCAATTCGCCTACAGCGGAAAATACAGCATGTACTCTCTTTAACTGGATGTATACCCATGTTGATGGTGCAAAGAGCTTTGTGCAGCTGCTTTTTATTGACTTTTCTTCAGCTTTCCAACCACATATTTTAGCAGGGATTTTAAAGAGTACTTATATTGTGGATCCTAGTCTTTTCTGTTGGCTGATGAACTTTTGAACTAACCGGTCTCGGCACGTGAGAGTGAATTTTATCCGATGTCCTGTTCTGCTCCACTGGTTCCCCCCCAGCGCTGCGTCCTCTCCGGTCTTTTTTTAATTTATCTACAAATGCATGCCAAAGCCAGCACACCAGGCGACATATCACTATGTTTGCCGACGACTCTGTGATGCTATTTTAAATGATTTCACACAGTGGTGCAAGTCGTCTTTTATTAACATTAACGTGGCAAAAACTGAAGAAATGCTGATCGACTTCAGAAAGAACCCCCCACCCTCTCTTCCACCCTCATCAATGATCAAGCTATAGACGAGGTGAAGCAATACAAATACCTTGGTATCATAATCGATGCCAAACTCACCTTCTAGCCACAAGTTGACGCTGACTGTAAAAAATCCCATTAACGCACGTTTCTTTATCGTAAACTTATGTATGACCTGTTTGTTATTTATGTTACATGCTGCAGCACAATGAATTGCCCCCCGGGGGTAATAAAGACCCCTTGAACCAATAACTTGTTTTATACTATTATTAAAAGTCAGTAAGTCAGCAGTTGTCAGCATGTGTTCTCGCCCACACTTCACTTTATTAACTATTAACTTACAGGCCGTGGTGGATATTTTACACACGGACCTGGTAAAGCAACACAGAGATGTTGGTTTCAGTTGTTTGATAGGCTGCGTCATTATTATGCCGGCGTGCGGCTCACCTGCTGCCGTGGTAACGGATCGCGGGTGGAAATACACGGAAAAAGGACGAGTTCTCAGTCTTTTAGGCGACTTTCTAGAACATTCTGCTGATGGAGAAAATAAAGCCGACGGGGAGAGAGAGGCGGGGCAAGCCGGGGTGTTTAACTGTTAATAAAAGTTAATTGTGCTTTATTTAACACTTATGGTGAGTTATTTATGTTTATAAGCATCTCAGAAGTGCAAGCACGTTAAAATAAAGTTAACGGCAGTGAAGAATATTTGATTGTCTTTGCACACTGAACCGTCAGGGTGAAGGTGTCAGACGGATGTGATGTTAGCGGGCTGCACACTCACGCGACCTCCGGCGTGTGCGTCCGTCTCTGCTAGAGCGCTGACTGATTCTCCCGCTCTTCTCTTTCCGCTGCCTTGCTCTCTGCAGCCCTCTAATTAAAAGATATTTCCCCACACGGAAAGACAGATGTGCTGCTCGCCGCGTGTTTGTGCAGAGGGTTTGACACGATCCTCCAGACCTACTGCAGACCTGCACATGCTGCACACATTCAGCCTGAGCTTCTCTTGGGTTCACTTTGCTCTGCATAGCCAGGGTTATTCTTCTTCTTGGATTTATTCTGCACACAGGAAAGAGTGTTTTAATTATTGCTTAGTGACACGTCCTTATCGCCTCACTTTGTGTATCTATACTTTGAAAGTATTGTCATATATATACTGTGTATATAAACACTGCAGGGCGTCTCTCGTCTCATCTGCAGCCATCGTCGGTTTCCCTTCAGTATAAAAGCTGACCGTCAGCTCACCTGTGTTCTGTACCTGAGGCGTTGCTGCTGTTAGCGTTAGCTGGATCTGGGAGAGCGCGACACGTCGAACACGGCGCAGCATTCCTTCAGATTCTCGCCGTGTTGAAGGAAACGCTTTGTCTTCCTCCCTCGCGCCAAACCTCCTCACTGCAGCTGCTGCAGTTTTTTAGTGAAGCTGAGCCAAACTTTGGAGCGTTTGCTACGGCCCGCCACGGTCCAGGACCGGAACCTGAAGGACTCTCTTCTTCAGGCTTTGTTGGCGTAACACATGAGGTGACGTTCGGTCGGCGTAGCAGCTCCTGCAGATCAGAGACACTTTGATGGGCTGTAAAATGCTCACTGCTGTTCAGTCAGGAGCTGAAATATGCAGGAAGTTAGGAGCCGAGGAGCAGAACCCAAACACACGGGTCTGATCCAATCCACAGTTCTTAGAAACTTGGTTCAACTTGGTTCTCAATATATCAGTCGGCCAACATATCGGTCGGGCTGTACTCGATACCCAACCCATTGTATGTCCTGCCTGTAGTTACCTAGAAAAGGTGCACAGTGTCCAAGTCCAGGTGAAAAAGAAGGATTTCTGCCACGCTGAACTGCTCGAGATCCAAATGCAGATTTTAAATCAGAAACATCATTAAAATATAGAAACTCAACTAGAAGAGTTTCACTTCCAGTCACTTTACATTGTCTGTCTTATCTTACATTCCTCCAAACGAGGACGTTTAGCATCGTGGAATAGCAGAGAAGATAAGAAAAGTCCTGCCAGGTGAAGGTGGAGGAAGTCTTTGAGTTGACCACATCGCCCCTGTTTTAGCTTCATCACTGTGGCTCCCAGTATGTTTTAGAATTGACTTTAAAATTGTATTGATCGCTTTTAAAGCTCTTCACGGCCTCTCGCCTTGTTATATTTCTGACCTTTTAGTCCCCTACACACCAGCACGAACCTTCAGATCCTCGGGCAGAGGTCTGCTGTCTGTTCCAGAGTCTCGACTGAAAACTAAAAGGGGTCAGTTTGCTGTCGGGGCCCCGAGACTCTGGAACAGCCTGCCCGAGGAAATCAGGTCAGCTGAGTCAGTGAACTCTTTTAAGTCCCTTCTTAAAACAGACTTTTATAGGAGAGCCTTTCCTGATCTTGCTTGACTTCATTTTATCCCTTTTATTCTATTTTACTTATTTTATATTTATCTTAAACGTGTATTTTAGTCTTTTCAATGTTTTCTTGCTTTTATCTTGTATTGTTTTTGTATTATTGTCTTTACACTGTTAAAGCACTTTGTAACTTGTTTTTGAAAAGTGCTCTACAAATAAAGATTATTATTATTATTATTATTTGAGTTGATGGAAATAGAACAGAAGCTTCTCCTTCGGGTTGGATTTGAGCTATGTTTTGTTTTAATAGCAGTAAGCCAAGAACAAACCTTCACGCTGCAGCTTCTCAGTTCAAAGTGGGGCTGATTGAGTCATCATCAGTATTCACACGTCATTTTGACCAGGACTGGGTGAAATGGACGAATCCCTGCTTCTCTGCACCAATCAGCACTTTAATAAAAAGCAGCAGCATGTGCGTGTTGTGTCTGGAACTGTCTTCATCCTATCAGCTTTTCAGGTTATTTAACAGAAGCCTTCATTGTAAGTAGCCTGGATCTTAAATTTGGGACTGAATCATCCACTTCACGAGCCAACGGAGGTTTAAGTGCAGCGCAGACGTCGTTCCCTCATTTAACCACAGAAGCTCTTCATGTTGGAGGTTGTTGTGGCTGTTGAGTGATGTCTTTCTGGGCCGGCCCTGGACGTTTCCCCTGAAGGAGAGTTCGTCCCTCCCGTCTAACTGACTTTTGATCCCAAAGCATGAGCTGTCAGGGTGTGTTCAGCCGGCTCGCCCAGCTTTGGGAAACCGTGTCTGTGCCTTCCTGACTCGACCCCGGACCAAAGACTGGACTGAAACTTTTAGCTGTTGTCTCAGCTCTGGATTCGAGCTGGTTTCCTAACACTCCTCGGAGCAGCACCGCTCCAGCGCTTTGTGTCTAAATAATGCAGCTGGAGGCTTCTACAGCGTATGAAGTTAGGTGCATGAGAAGGAGTTAGAGTCTTACGTAACCACTGAACCCGACGATCCCTTTGTGCAGCAGCAGCGAGGCCCGGCCCGGGTTTCTAAAACCGACCGTGACCTGGTTCCTTAACTCCCTTTCTGTCTGTCTGTGTGAAGCTGCCGTATAAGGAATGGCATGCACACCTGCTTGTTTTTCAGACGGGCGTCCTCTGCTGAGGCGTATGCCACCCCGGGCCACGCCTCAGCACTGTAACCAGGCTTTGTTTAACCGGGCCTGCAGCCAAGACTTCCCCCGACGGCCCGACATGAACTGGGACTGAACACAGCCAGCACCGCTGCTCACATTACAGTGCAGTTATACTAAAGGCAGGAGCCGGAGCTCGATTCCTGATGTTTAGAAAGTAAAAAACGTCCGATAACAGGATTAAAAGACGTTCTTGAGTGAACACGGAGCTTCACTCTGATCTCATGCAGACATAAAGAAAAGCTCTGCTGTCAAACCTGAACCTCTACAACTGTAACTCAGCAGGCCTTAATGCTCAGCTCTGATTTAATGCCCAGATCTGATTATTTAGATCGACTGTTCACATTATTTTGGCCCGTATCAGACTCCAGGGTGACCCGGCCTGATAGAGACCTGCAAGTGCAAAGGGGCAAGGTTTATTTATATAGCAGCTTTCTCTCACTTAATGAGGTCCTCAAATGTCTTGTTTTGTCAAAACCACCCAGATATATTCAGTTTACTGTCGTAGAGCACGAAAGAAACCAGGAAATATTCTTTTAAGAAGCTGGAAACAGAATTTTGACTTTTTATCTCTTAACAGAATAACTCCAAATGATTCATTTGTCAGAATAGTTCCTGAGTAGTTTAATAATCGTTGCAGCTCTACTTGTGAACAGGCAGCATTAAATGAACACTAACATACATGAAAAGCACAACGCTGAAATTAATTATTAAAAACACAAAAACTGTGGATATGTGACAGTAAATCACGATCTGTTACCTCATTTTTATTTTTTTCTCTTATCTGTCTGCTAAATGCACATGTTGGATGTTGAGGTGAACTGAGGATCTCTCCGCCGTCGCTGCCCCCGTTTTTAATGATTAATTAGGCTGTAATCAAAACCCACGTTATGAACCGGGAAGGGAAGATGTGTCTCTGGGGTCTCAGGATAGTCCTGCATGTGAAGGCGTCTCTGTGGCTGGGAATCATTTCCTGCACGTCGTGGTTCCGACTTGCCGGTTAGCGCGAGTTAATCGGACATGTTGATATGACATCGAGGATTCACAGCCGCCGTGACCAGACTCTCCAAACGTGATGACTGATGGCCTTTTGACCTCCTCTGTACAGACCTGCTGCTGCACAGCGGGGGTTCGGGGTTCTACCTGTACTATCACAGTACTCAGGTTTGGCAGAGAAAACTCAGGTCTCCAATAGAAGCCTGGTCTGGTTTTTATTGAAGTTCTTTGGATGTATAAAACCTCTTAAACCCAGAGGGGTCGCCGCTTCAGCTGCTTCTAAGCTGCTCAGATCATTAATACAAATATTAATGTTTAAACATGTGAGACATAAACCTGGCTCTTTGGCGCTACAGTCAAGGTCACGTATGGGATCCTGTAGACCTGGGTCTGAATCCAGGTGGGGCGGCTGCTCTCCCCCTTACCTGGACTACACATTAACTTATTCCTGGTTATTTTGTTTTGCAACGTTTGCTTGGAACAGCTGAGTTAATATTTGTCTCAGAGGACAGAGGAAATACCTGTGAACAACCTGCCTCGCTCAGTGCCGTCCACGCTCGCTGCTGTTTTTGTAGCTTTGTGGGAAGACGGCGTGTCCTTTGTTAAGTCTGTCTACAAAGTCCTGATTGGTAAAAGTTTGTTTTATCTAACCAGCTGTCATCACAAAAGCCCCCCCCCCCAATAATGAAGTGTTAATCATCTTTGGCCTGATGACCTTTGACCTCCCATTGTTGACAGCTATACCAAAATAGGCGGCGACGCGTTCGGCGTCATGAGCTCGCTGGGAAGCAGCGCGGAGGGCAGCGACGATGCTTTGTTGGTTTTGTTGTGCACACTTGGCAAAGAACCGTCAGTTTGGAACGAGGTCAGCCATGTTTTTCTGGAACGCTTTGAGGTCGGACGCTGGAAATTCCGCAGCGTTGATTGTGATCTGGGGTGAGCGCAGGAACACTGGGTATTCGCCCGGTCTGATGGAAGCCGTGTGTGTTGGTGTGGAGAAATCCCAGCCCGCCTCAGACTCGCTGCGCACACACGAGAGCTGAGATTAGATCTAATGAGGCCTAATGAGGCTGCTTATCAGAAGATATAATGATGGTGATGATATTGGATAATAACAGGTTTCTGCCGACAGCATTAAAGTCGGGGGGAAACTAGAATCCAGATTTTCCTCTGAGGGAGCCGCTGAGATCTCTGCTGGTAATAATAAAGACCTGATCCACAGACAAGACACCGCTGCACTGATTACTGGATTTATTGATTAGTTGTCGACTGTTAAATGAATCTGCAACTATTATGACTAATTTTTTAAGACCAAAAAAAAAAGTTCTCTGATTCCAGCTTCTTAAATGTGAATATTTTCTGGTTTCTTTCCTCTGTGACAGTAAACTCAGTCTGTGTTGGGGTTGCGGACAAAACAAGACTTCAAGAAACACTGAGCGACATTTTCCTTAATTTTCTGGACATTTTATAAACCACACAACTGATCGATTTAATCGAGAAAACAATCGACTGATTACAGTAAAACATCAGTTAATAGCCTCCTGCCCTGTTTCCAGGCCTGGTGTTTGAACACATTCAGACAAATAAACTCAGGTCTCCAATAGAAGCCTGGTCTGGTTTTTATAGAAGTTCTTTGGATGTATGAAACCTCTTAAACCCAGAGGGGTCGCTCAGATCGTTATTACAAATATTAATGTTTAAACATGTGATCAATATGTCAGTACGAACGTGCTGCACATCGTTAGATCAGTTAGATTCTCCACAATTCAATCGTTCAGTTCACCCAAAGTCTGATTCTTACAGATTTACTAGTACAAGAGAAGAAAAGTGCGACTCTCGTTATCTTTGACGCCTCGTTCAGTCCGAATGTGTCCGTTCCTGATTATTTATCGTCCTTCAGTCTGTGAGGCTCCACCCATCAAAAGAGTCAGAACAGCTTTTTTATTAAAATGAATCCAAGTTGTGAATCCTGTCATGTGACGTCCGTCGCTCTCTCTCTGCTAACTTCTGTCATCCTGCAGCCTGTTGTTGTTTTCTTTACATTGCTGCCTTCAAAATAAAAGCGCAGAAGCCGTCTGTCGGAACTACATCAAATGAATGACGTGTATTTGATAATATTGGATAGTTTTTATACAAGTAATATTCTGTTTAAAATAATGAATCTGTTTCGTAGCAGCCTCAGTTTTGTGCGAGAGGAATTAAGGGCCTGCCCCCAAATAAAGGCGGGGTCAGGGATTTTAGCAAATAAAAGCCCGGGCAGTTAATCAGAGTTTTACAGTAGTCGACTGTGAAGATAATCTTTAGTTGCAGTCCTACTTGAACACATGCAAACGCTTTGAAAACTGATCTGGAACCACCACAGTGCGGGAACGCCTGCAAATCGGACGCGATCAGCGCCATAATCGTTTTTGAAATGCTGACAGCAGATTTGCTCCCGGGGCGAGCGGTGCGGCATCAGGCATGCAGCAGAACAATGCGCAGATAATAATAATAATAATAAATTTTATTTATAATGCACTTTACATTTCAGGGAAGTCTCAAAGTGCTACAGCAACAAGGGGTTAAAAACAGTTCCAGAATATGACAAAATCAAAATCAGCAATCGCAATAAAACACCGTAACAAAAGATTTAAAAACCATGACCGTTAAAAGGCCTTTTGAAATAAAAAGGTCTTTAGGCCCTTTTTAAAAGCCTCCAGAGTTTGTGGGGCCCTTAGGGGCTCTGGGAGGGCATTCCAGAGCCGTGGGGCGACTGCCTGGAAGGCCCTGTCTCCCATGGTGGAATGTTTAGTCCTTGGTTGGTGCAGGCAGTGGGTAGATGACATCCGGCTTCTGTGCGCTGCCGTGACTAACAGGCTGCGGTCGATATGTGAGTTGGGGCGGCTGCACTGGCTCGCAGGCTTCACTTCATTTCTGACATACTTTGCATTCTTTACTTCTCGGGCCCTGAACACAACAACTGTTTTACCCGGTGGCTCGTTTCCCACACTGTCTGTACAGTTTATTCCCTCCTCAGACATGTCAGTGCAGAGCAACTCAGTTACTTCAAGATGAGATGAAGCACAAAGTGTCCCTGTGGGGAGGTTTGGGTAGTGCTGTAATAGTCTTCATTCATCTCCTCGTACCCCTTCCAGCTCAGAGTTTTCTCTGGGGAGCAGATATGATGAGGGCACATTCTTGTGTTTACCGCTGCAGCGAGCCGAGGCTGTGATGCTAATTACTCACTGCCTCTTACTGTGGCTCGCATACTGGGCCTCCGAAAGGGCCCGAAACAGCCGGTTTCCTCGGAGGTCGAGGCTTCAGCCCATGATTAACAGTCTCACGGGGTCAGACTCGGTATTCTCTTTCTCTGTGGGAGATGCAACGGGCTTTAAGGTGATTGTTGTAGCCGGTTTCCGTGTGCGCTCTGTGTGGTGTGTTAATGGTGACGCTCTCCCACCTGCACACCAGGGGGCAAAAGCAGGGGATCACGGTGGTAACAGGGGCTATAAGAGGAAGTCACAGGTGAATAGTGAGAGGGAATTACGTTTTTCAGCCGTGCATGGCTGTGTGTGTGTGTCTTGGGATGGATTTTGTCATGTCCTTCCGTTTGCGCTCAACCTCAGTTTACATCAGTACTGCAAGCAGCAAGTCATTTTATGCTGCACAAAGTAAAGTGTTAACCGCACGTCCTGGCAGACCTGATTTTTTGCACCATTACGTGTCGGAGACGACTTTTTTTTTTTTGAGGAATTCTCGCCTCTGCAGTGATGCTGATTGTCCAAATCAAGTCAAGTTATTGGAGGCAATGGTCAATTCAGAGTCTGAGCTACAAGGGTGAAGTTCTTGTGTGTTTCTGGTCTTCTCAGAAAAAATAAGGTTGGATGTTTGTTTCTGATCATTTCATCACTGAGAGCTCTGATTATTTTATAACGGTGCTGCTGGTTAGCATGCTGAGTGTCCGCTCAGCTGGAGTGGCCACCTCGCGTTGCTGTTAGCACGTCTGATTAGCTTTTGGAGGCGGTGAGGCGTTCAAGGGATGAATGTGATGAGGATCACTTGGTGGATGATGGAGGACGGATGCTGCTTTCCTTAATGAGGAGACAGGAGACGGAGGTTTTACTGAGAAACTGTCTGGTTTCTGGCGGCACAACAGTGTTACTTAATCCTTGTCTTGTTTGTCCTGGTTTGTCCGTCTGTCTGCCTCAGACTTGATCTGTTGAGATTCTTATCAGTGTCCGACAAAATGTGCTGTTTTTATTGAGGCTGCAGGATGTTGGAAAAAAAACTGACGTTGCAATATTTTTTATTTCTTGTTACACATTTTGTGATATGAAGAAATAACAGGACTTCAATCGCCCTGTTTGAAAAGAATTGAGCATCCTAGAATTATTGGGGTTGTTTTGTTGGATAGAAAATAAAGACAAACATCTCTTTTTTTAATGCTAACCATCCTTTCTTGAGCTTTAACGCAGTAAACATATTTTAAAGTAAATGATAAAGTAAAAGAGCAGCGATACATGGAAGTGATGAAACTTCCCGGGAACCTTAACAAGCGTAACCTCTTGGCCTCAGGTGAGGACGCCATCGATGGTTGTTCGGTCTTGGCCTAGAGTGGTTCTAATGACCATGACGACTGCCGCTACAACAGCCGGGAGCACTAACGAACCAGCGGTATGGACGATCCTGGCAAACGACCCCACAGAGGTTAAATAGCTGAGGCCCCGTCCACGCTGCTGTGAGATGGAATTAAAACTTTTGCTACGTTTGCTCTTCCCGTCCAGACTGAAACGGCGAAAACGAAGAGGTTTGGAAACGCTCCTGACCCCGTCTTGTGTCAGAACTCCGGAGAGCGCTTTAGTGGAGACGGGCAAAAACGTTACAAACGTTAGAAACGATGGTGCAGACGCTCGGCTCTCTGATTGGCTCTTATAAGTCATCCAAAGCAGAAAAACGATGCTGCTGACAGATTTTTGATTTGCTATTTTTATTAAAATATTCTGACTACACTTGTGCTGTGCATGTCGCCGTTTACTTAGCAACGACTCCCAGTCTGTTTTATGGTCTGATTCTTCATCTGCATTACTTTATTCTTTCGCCAAATCTTCTGTAACTACAGAACAGACCATCGGTTTCATGTTTACACCAGCACGTGCACGCCCAGTTTACTTTTCAGTCCTTTTAATGTAGACGGAGATCAACCCTGATACGCAGCTAAAACGCTGGTGTTTGTAAACAAAAAAAACGAAGTATTGTGGACGGGGCCTGAGTTTCTCTCCTGGTCACTTCAGATCTGAAGAAGCCTCTCGGGTGAGAGGCGACACGTCTTCTGGTGTCTTCAACCAAGTCCAGTTGCCCTTGAAAAGCTGAGATGGTTGGGTTGATTCGACTTGCTTTACATCGCACGCCCTGCGATGTGACCGTCGTGCTCGGGCTGAAACGATATATTGTGCAGCCTAGTTATGAAAAAGGATTCCTCCAACATGGCGGCGTCACTCTTGTAGAACTCTCTGCAGCCGTTCGGCGCCGAGATACTCGTAGCGTAGTTTTAAACTGGATGGTAAGCGAGGACTTTCTTTGTTCTGCTCATTGCTCCTCCTCCTCAGTTCTACTCTTGAAGGCTTTATGTTGTTCTAATTAAAGTCTGGTGGCTTCAGAGGAGCATGCCAGTCGTTGACGCTCCCTGAGGGGAAGAAGCGAGCTGCTAAAGGGGGTTTCATCACTGCATCATTATTCCTGTTCATCCCAAAGCCTCCCCTCCCCCCTTCGCCTTCTTTCCCCCCACCCATCTCTTGCTTGATCCCTGCTCCTCTGGGCTGGGATCATATCAGAAGACCTCCTCCCATCGTCCTCTGTCTCGTTTACGCCTCCCCCTCCTTCCATCCATCTCTTTACCTCCATTGTAAATCCAGAGCCGTGGAGTTTGGCGTTGCGGTGATGCCAGCGGCGTGGGTTGCTCGGATGCGCCAAGCCTCCTTTGCAAAACAGAAATGAAGAGACAAAAGATTTTGGAGAATGTGAGCTTGTTACTGAAACAAGCTGAGGGTGGATTTGTGTTGTGCCTTTGTTTTCGTCCTCCCGCGCGCCTACGACAAACCTGATCTCCTGATCTGAAATCTGCTGCCGTTGATCAAGAAATCCACCAAACATTGAGTCAGACGCTCCGTCCTCCCAGCATGCACGCATCACTGTGTAGCTGCCGCAGCGTCGTTTGTTATCACTCGTTCACTGTCAAAGACAACCAATGAGGGCCAGATAAAGCTCCTGCTGAAGTTACCTCTGCTGACACGTTAACGCCTTAACCAGGTTATCTCACTCACATCAAGGTCATAACAGGAGTTAACAGCTCAGAGCTCACTTACACACCAGAAATGTGGTGCTGTGAGCAAACTCGTATGAGGGTGCAGGACACATAAAGTCTTTTCAAAATGGATATAAATCATATTTTTGAAAGTAGAACAATGTGTATAAAAAGTTTTATTTGTTAAACAACAATCAAAAGTTTAAATACATTTTTTAAACGTTTTTTTTAACTTCATAGTCCAAAAAATGTCAAATATTTGTACCTATACATATATTTTCCTACTATTTATTCTAAGTTATAGCTTTGGCAAGTATTCCCTAGAGGCTTAGCAACTTCTTATTTTGTGCTTGTGATTTGTATTTACGATTATCTAAGATTATTGCATTCTAGAAGCCAGTTATTTGTGTCTTTAGCATCCAGTTTTACATTTATTGATGGAAAAATACAAATGAACGTTTTCACTACAGTGTCCATGATCATCATTGTTTTAAACCATATGTTTGCTTAACTTTTAATTGTAGCTGGTCGCATGTTAGCAATGAGCGAATATACCGAGAAATTGCAATTTTCTTTCAAGCACAGAAAAGGTGTTTTAGTCAACAGTCTCTATTGAAGTAAAAGCGCTGAACTGATTAAAAACAGGTTCCATGATATCACATTCAGTAAAACAGCTGGAACAGGCTACAGTGTGGTGGATAAAAGCTCAGAGAGGGCAAAACATTCTTAATTTAAAACTAGTTTTTAAATTTTAGTCATCAATCCAAACATCAGCCACCTTAGAATAAGAGAGTTAAATGGTTATTTACAGTTTGTGTGTGGTTCTGAGAGGAGACGACAGAACATGAAGTAAATGGTGAAAATCAGGATCCCAGCAGGAAGAAGTTATTTAGGAGTCAACCATGTGACAGTAATCAGTGCAGCTCGGCCAACTCGGGATTGTTTTGGTGGAGCTAGCTAGCTTGGTTAGCAAGATGCATCTGTAATTCATGTTAACTGCATGCTAATTTTGGCTAACGACAAACAGGCGACTCCTATTTCTTGTCAATCAGCTCGTAGCCCCGCCCTAAAGCTTCCTCTGCTTCCTGGTCTCTGTTCCTCTAAACGGGACCATAATTTACTAAATGAACATCATGCTGTGAAAGTGTTTACTGGGGTAATTATTCAGCTGAGAAGGAGAAACATTTTCCCATTATTTCTAATGGAGCCGGACTTCTTTTCAGCATCGGCTTCATATTGTAGACCGGAAGCTTCCTGCTTGTGAGACCCGGAGGTTGCCGCTTGATAACAAAACAAAAACACTGATCTGTGCACCAGCTGGCGTGGCTCGCAGACCATCTGCAGTCGGTAAATGCGGCGAAAAACCTGGTCAGGTTTTCCCTAATTGTCACCTGAAAGCAGTGGTTCTCTAACCTCTAACCTCCACCAGGCACTTCCTGTTCTCTAATTACAGTTTGATTGAACTACCCCAGGTATTTATCTCATCAATGCCGCATGCCCTGCTAGCAATTTAGCAATTTACAAAATGTCACCCACAACTTATTCCCTTGGAGGCAATGCAAGGCAAATTTAATTATAGAGCGTGCAGTTTCATATGTTTTACATACAAATGAGAGGTCAGCTGATAAAACGATATGATGGGAGGAGTTAAAATAAATAAAAAAGTAAGGGAGCAGTAGAAGTATATAAAAGATAAGGCAATAAAATTAGCAGCTAAACAAAGAAGCTGAATAAAAACATTAAAAGATGGGACGGTTGACGCTGCAGACATATCTGCTGCTGAGCTAAACAAACCAAGAAGGTTTTGAGGGTTTAATGGGATTCTGGGAGTTTGTTCCAGGTGTAGGGACTGAATGATGCTTCAAACTGTTTTGTCTGAGGTCTACAAACAGCTAGTAGTCCCTTTCCCAAAGACCTAAGAGTTCCTGATGATTCACAGGGAAGGAGAAGGTCCAGAGGATATTTTGGCCTCGAGCCATTTAGAGTTTTATAGTCCAATGAAATCATTTTTAAATCACCTCTCTGGCTCAGTGCTCAGATCTGAGAACTGGTGCTCGGATGAGTTTTTGTGAGCTGCAGTTTTAGGAGACTTTATATTATATTTTAACACTTTTTGGCCTCCAAAAATAAAACTACAAAGTTGAGCCAGGCTTCGTGTTGGTTCAGTCAGATCCAGGGAAGATCCAGCTCTCTGCAGACTGAGTTTATCAGACCACCGCCGCCGTCTTCCCTCTCGCTCTGCAGCTTATCCTCCCCATCTCTTCGTCTCCTCCTCCGGCGCCCTGGAGGAATAATCCCCTCACTGCTCCAGATTAAAGCGACGGGAACCCCCCCCCCCCTCCCGTCCCACAGGACTCTCCTTTGTGTGACAAAATATTGGGGTCGTTTGCCTGCAATGTTAATGCGACGTCAGCGAGGGGTCATGCATAGTCATCAGAGTATTATGAGGGTTTGTGGTTATGGAAGATGGTTTAAAGGTTTTACAGAGGCTCAGCGTTACGAAGAGGGAACGACGACTGTGACATTTATTCTTCGTGGAGGATTTTAAAGCCTCATCGTTGTTTTTTTTACGTTTTAACACATTTACTGCGGCTCTCTTTCCTCGCATCACATTTCCAAGTCACACTCAGTCTTCAGAGTGATTTCATTCTTTCCAGGCAGCATTCATTTCTTTGAAAATCTGAGACACACAGTTTCTGCTGCTTAGCAAGTCAGAACAGTGCTATTATTTTATTTTAAACCATTTATTATTGAACAGTTATCTTTTTGTTTTTTTAACCAAGTTTGCTTATGGTTTGTTTTCCATGTTTGTGTAGCAGAGATATTTATAGAGGAGGCTAAAAATCACATCCCCAGTATGACTCTATGGGGAACACCCTTAACGCCGAAGATGGCGGTTATCCCGCCCCTCCCGCTAGACAGCCAGTCGTCTGCTTTTACCTGCCAAAGCGGGGAACATGTTTCAGCCAGTCTGTTTTGGTGGTGGAGGAATAACCGGTCGGGAAAAAACGCTTATTTTGGGGGAAAGTTGTCAAACTTTTTCAATGATGTCCCGGTGACCTTTGAAAGTTCTGGCTCTCTGCCCATTCGTTCAGATAGGAGCCTGGTCTTATGTCCGAAATAGCTGCCCGGAGGCGTGGCCAAGATGGCTGCCAAGTGGCGGGACTTACCTGTAAGGGCTTAGGTTGCGGTTGTGCTGTTGCCCCATCCAACAAGTTTATTCTGAAAGGGTGCCATCTCTCCATGTATAGATTATGTATAGAGGGGGCGGTGATGGAGCAGTGGATAAGACACATGCCGTTGGTGTGAGAGACCCGGGTTCGAATCCACTGTGAGACACCAAGACACTTAACCCCTCGTTGCTCCAGACGCAGTGACCTCTGAGACGTTTAGCAATTGTAAGTCGTTTTGGATAAAAGAGTCGACTAAATGAGTAAATGAATCCTGTTTGTGTATTTCAAACGGAAGAGGGATCAATAAAACAGTTTTCTTCTGCTTCAGGAAGTAACGAGCTGTTATATGAAACGATTCGCTCTGTCTACACCAAATCACAACACGGTGCAGCAAAAGCTAAGAGTTCCTCCTCAGCTGGAACGTCTCACAGCTGATTCTTATCGTCCAGATTTAATTCCAACGTCGGTAAAGTCACTTTCTCACCTTCGGGAAGTTAAACTTGTCAGTATAGTTTGTTCTGTATCTATAGAGTATATTCAATATATATTTCTATATATTTGTCTGAACTCGCTCAGTCCACTTCCCGTCTCTTTGGCTCCCTTTGTTATAATCAGATTATTTACTGACTGACGGCGCTGAAGTTTATTTTTCAGACCCTTGGCTCTAAGGCCTGACTGGAGACACCGGTACTTTAACCAAACAGCAGGGACACATCCCGGACCACTCGAGTCATCCTGGCAGTCGTCGTGTTGATTTGTTCTCGATGAGCCGCTCGGCTCAGCGTCCTCCCACGCCGCCCGTCCAGCGGGACGGAGCTCGTCTCCCACAGCGTCTCTGTCAGAGGCGAGGATGCCGACCGAGCTGCAGAAATCTCCTGCAGCAGCTGCACAGAGGGCCGTGCTGTGGGAACGTGCAGTAGTGCATTTTATGCTGAATTTAAATCAGTTTTAGTGATCTGCCGCTTTTTAGAGTTATGGCTTTTTTTTTTATCCGTGCTGTGGAAACGTAGAAATAAACGTCACTAGAAAGGAGAGAGTATAGATACTGTTTTAAGTCGCTAACGAACTTTTATTTCTACTACTTATTTAAGCTTTTCTTGCTCACAGTTGGTTTAAGTCACTGCATCTTGTTTGGATCACCTTTCAACAAAAGAAAGATATGAACACAAACAAAGTGTCCTGCTGCATCCGCTGCCACATTTCTACCGTCTGCGGTAATGTTTCCTTCTGCCTTCTGGGGATCTCTCGCCTACCACAGCTCAGGCTGCGTCCTAAAGCACAACAACCAGCGGTGGAAATGAACTTCTTGGCTCACCTGCCAGTGGAACTGCTAGATTAAAAAATCCACCGGCCAAAGTAATAACTTGGTTTTTTATGTCACGTAAACATTTGTTTCAGTGCTTTTAATTGAGATAATAAAATATTCTGTCAAATACAAACTTAAAAAAGATACCAGATTGAAATGTGAAGCAAAATGAATTTAATTTAATTAAGTGTACTTCAGACATAACAGTAAATTGTTTTATAAACTTATAAGATGCTTATTTATCATTCAACCTAAATCTCCTCACTCCTCTTCGTCATGCTTTATCGTTCAGCTTAAACCTCATTAATACATTTTTAATGCTCTGCTTCAGCCTCAGTTTTGCCCCCCTGCTATATTCATTAAACTTTCATAGAACGTGTATCACTAGGCCTAATATTAATTCTAATATTAAAGTTGTCTTAATTTAATACATCTTTGTAAAAGAAAAACAGTCGTCATCGGTCTGTAAATTATTTACGCTAACGTTTAGCACTAAGTTAAAAAAAAGTCAAAACCAGTCCTGCACAAAAATGACTGTAGGTTGCAGTTTGTGCTCGCACATCGTAAAAGAGTCAAAATGTTCAATAATTCTGATTCTGCATTGACCAAAAAAAAATCAAGGTTATGTTTTTTAGTGTAATCGAGCAGCCTTATGTTGCATTAACCATTTAACGGGCGGCAGTAACGCTGCAAAGAAGGATTGGCTTCAGAACTGAAGCTCAAAGATGCAGCGAGACATTCAGCCATTTTTACTGTTTATTTCACGTTAGCTTGTTGAACCTGGCGTGGAAACAGAGCGACCACCACACACACACTTTATTTCCCCGTGTATTTATTAATTATGAAAACGTTGTAAGCTCCGAGATTAAAAAGCATTTTGTAACTGTGTCTCACCTAAATTCTGTTATTGTTATGAATAGGACTTTGGTGGCGTGCCAAGCACTGCAGCTGCAGAGCGCACTCTGGTGGACAAACTGTGAAACAACAACAACACTCATAACATGATGCAAGGAACTGTTTCTATTTTAATTGACATTTATCGGCTGTTAGAAACTCCGATGATTGATGATACCGATTTATCTGCAATCAGCTTATATTGGCTAATAATAGCGGCACACTGTTTTATTCTGCAGGCTCTGCTAATGGTCAGTATTTTTGTAATAAAATGTGTGTTGGTGTGTTTGGTAGTGAATGATCAGCTGGACCTGCAGCTTCTCTGCTCTATAGTGACTTTCAGGTCTTCCGGTTCACGCTCAGCGCTCTCATGGCGTCGTTTTCAGAGGAGAAGCTGTAAAGCGCCGCTGTACGAGCCAGATATTTCGCCCAGCAGCTGATCGTGGTGGTTTCAGCTCCTTCTTCTGCCTCCCAGAGACTTAAAAAGCAAGTAATCCTGCTCTTAAACACGAGCACACGACGTCCTCACGCTGAAATAACAGAAAGACCCCCTGTGACCCAGCTGACGAGTCGTGTTGAGTAATGCCGTATTTGACTTTGTCCTTTTCACTGGATTAATGTTAAGTTGTGTTATATCACCGAGTGTCCTCTCAGTATGACGGTGAGAATGCGTCTCCGCTGGTGAATCCACAGCTTCATGCGCCGAAACAACAAGCAAAGTGTGAAGTTTCACCGGGAACATCGTGTCACCACAGATTCATTTCACTGCTTCAGAGCTTAAAACTCTGTGTTAGAAGATATTTTTCTCTGTGCAGCCCTCTGAGTTCTGATGTGGAGCACAGACTCGCTCTGAAAAGGAAGAAAAGGCTCATGGGAATTTCTAACAAGTGGGTTACCCAGTTTGGCCTGCATTTAGAGTAGCGAGTGAAGCTCCCTGCCAGAAAGTTCCTCCTCTGAGTTGGAGCCGTCTCAAACTTAAACTCCACCTGGATTTAATCCGGTAGAGCTTAGCCTGAACATCAGAGGCAAGATTTGGCGTTACGGTAATAAGGCGCTACGTGCATGTTATGATCATTACTCAACAGCCGAACGTCCAACAGGAAGGAGGACAGCTCGCCGTCTGTCCCGCTCTGTCTCTCTCTTTTTCTCTTCTTAGCTTCCTCTTTTGTTTCTTTGCCTCTTACCGTTAGCTCTGCTATTAGCATGCTGCTTGGAACTTGGGTGGCGTGCTAACAAAGCTAGCCAGCAACCCACGCAGGAGCTCTTACAGTAACGTTACCGATGCCCCCAGTGAGATTTCTAGCTAGCAGCTAAACCTCTGTCTGATTTACTTTGCTAACAGCAGCAAAGACAAGACACAGCGAGCAGCTAATAAGTTCCTGTCCAACAGGAAGGAGGACAGCTCGCCGTCTGTCCGGCAGCCGTACAAAACCTGGTCCGGTCTCTCTCTTCCTCACGTCCTCCAACATCTTCTTCAGCCGAAACCGAACTATTACAAACATCTGAGGACGTAAACTGATAAAAGCAAGTCAGTTAAATTAGGAAGGAAAATAAACAGAATAGGTAATAAATCGAGAGCAGAAATGCTTCAAAGACAGGAGGAGTTTGTGTAAATAATGTTTTACCAGCAGAATCAAATCATTTTACCAGATATTCAGTTTATCAGTATTTTGATGTTCTTAACCAGGTCATGTGACCTGCTCCAGAAACAACAGATACTACTGAGACACTACAGAAAGCTTTAATATACAGGAATTCAGATCACCTACGCTGCAAGAGGAGCCTGAACTAAACATGAAAACAAGAGCTGAGGTTATGTTTGAATTTAAACTCCTTCTCGTTAACACTGAAGCTTGAAACGTTGAACACGGCGCATTTCATTTAGTTTAAAGTGACGACCGTTGTTTGCTTGAACCAGGTGCACACGCATACGTGCACACATGTGCACACACGTGTGCGTGTGATCAGCTGAGAACATCAGGGTGTTAGTTTACAGCAGAGTGTACTTTCCAACCTGTTTCACAGATTTCCAGCCTAACTGGAGTGGAAAGCAAAGTGGGAAAACAGCCCGACTAAAGCAGAGAAGAAGAGCAGTCTGAGGTCATCGGAGCGCGCTTTGGTGGAAAATCAGTGGAAAGTCTTGTAATTGTTCAGAGCGCGACCTCTGCTATCGATCTGTTTTCACCGCTCTGCCCGCTGGGAAGCTTTTCTCCGGCTGCTGCTACGACACGACACTCAGATGTGTCAGGAAAAAAATCTATAATTATGAGAGAAGTCGCCCCCGACGTGCTGCAGATGCCTTCCCACACAAACGCTCGTTGTCCGCCGTCATCCTCAGACACCATGGCAACAGACGAGGGAGCGTCACAGTGTTCGAGCTGCTCGTCTCTGCATCTGTAACATGAGATGGAAAACATCTCAGTCAACTTCATTTTTTACATGCACTATGTCGCCAAAAGTTTTGGGACGCCTACATTTACATGAAGGTGAATGACATCCTGTTCTTCTTCTGTTATTTGTGAGGTCAGGCGCAGATGTCGGACGAGAAGGTCTGGCTCTCAGTCTGAGATCTAATTCATCCCAAAGGTGTTGCATCCTGTTGGGGTGCAGGCCAGTCAAGTTCTCCTCACCAAACCCGCTCATCCAGGTCTTCATAGATCCACTGAACCGGTGCTCATGTTGGAACAGGAAGCGGCCGTCCCCAAACTGTTTCCACAAAGCTGGCAGGGTGAAATTGTCCTAAAAGTCTTGGTGTGCTGAAGCATCAACAGTTCCTTTCACTGGAACTGAGGGGCCAAGCCCCCCCCCACCAAACTTTACACTTGGCACAATGCAGTCAGGCGAGTAACGATGTCCTGGCAACCGGCAAACCCAGACTCGTCCATCGGATTGCCAGAGAACACGTCTCCACCGCTCTGGTGTCCGGCGTGATTGCTTCCGACGCTCTGCGCTGCACTTGTTGATGTAAGGCTCGGGTGCAGCTGCTCGGCCTTGGAAACCCGTTCCATGAAGCTCTCTACTCTCTGCTGAGAGCTAATCCGAAGGTCACACGGCGTTTGGCGGTCTGTAAGCTGTTGACTCTGCAGAAAGTCTGCAAATTCTGCGCACTGTGCGCCTCAGCGTGCACCGACCTCGCTCTGTGACTTCATGTGGCTGAGTTCCTGTTGTTCCCAAATCGCTTCCACTTTCTTAAAACACCACTAACAGTTGACCATTGAATATTTAGTAGTGAGGAAATTTCATAAATGGACTTATTTCACAGGTGGCAGCCTGTCACGGTACCACGCTTGAATTCACTGAGCTCCTGAGACTCGTTCTTTCACTAATGTTTGTAGAAGCACTCTGCAGCCTTGGAGCTTGATTTTATGAACCTGTGGCCATGGAGGTGAAAGAAACACCTGAAGTCAAGGATTCAGAGGGGTGTCCCAAAACTTTTGGCAATCTAGTGTGTGTTTGTGTCGAACTGACTCGTAGGTACAAAAGGTTTTGGATCAGTGCAGTAGAAGCCTGCAGGTTGGTGGCTCCTCCTTTTCTGCTACGTAGCTGAGGTTGGACTTCGTGCACTGCAGTCTGCCGTACTGATCAGTGTGAACACACTTAAAGTAGCCTGAGTGTGAGTATGGTGCAAATAGGGACCCAGCATTCTGTTAGTGGGACAGCTCTCTGCAGGTTTTAGCAGCAGCACTGTTTTGGTATGGTTCTGTTTTCAGAGAACCGGTGCAGCGTTTTAGGTTAAAGCGTCAGATGAGAGGAAGCCGATGCCTCCCTGCACGCAGCGCCGCAGCTTTCCCGCCGGCTGGAAATGTTTGTTTTGAACTCTGGTGTTAAAATAACAGCTGACCTGGTTTTAACAGCGACTGTACTCACAAACACACGGCAAAACTGAGGAGGGCTGAACCTCAGGGGTGGGGGGGCTATGATGTCATGGATCCTGGTGGGTAAACAGCTGGGGAACAGCTGGGGCCTGCAGCTCCCAAACACAGGGAAGTTACGGCGAAGGACAAACATTATTATTATTATTTATTGTCAAATTTTCACGTCTTTGAAAAACCACAAAATACCAGATTGAAGCCCTTTAACAGGATTAGTTACTCTGAGCAGTTTGTGACATCCAGACTTCTCCTCTCAGTGAAGTCGGTCACATGTCGTCTGTTCTCACGCCGCCTCGCGTCAAACCCAGACATTAAGACGGATCAGACGATGTGTTCGCCGCTCACAAGCTACCTTTCAGCCCCCTGTCACATTTCCCAGGAGGCTTTGGGGCCCTTGTCCTCTAAAAAAAAACTGCTTAGTGTTGCACTTTTATAAATTATGAGTCCCTGACCTTTAGGCCACATGTGCTGTACTTGGTGAAAAACATTTGAAAAAAAGAGGAAAGGCTCCTTAAGATGTGAATCAGAGACGTCTCGATCAGGTTGTTTTGCCCTCGAGTCCGAGTCATTTGATTTTGAGTATCTACCGATACGAGTCCTGATCCGATACTTCTATAATACTTAAAAAAACAGATCCAGGATGTTCCTTATTTTTTATTTAATTCACCTTGTTTTAACATTCAACAACTCTGTTAACAAACAGAGCTCTTCTGTGAGGCAGCTTCAACAATCGAGTAATAAATAACAAATCTTTCACGTTTGGACTTTAGTGCAACAGTAAATATAAAAAAAGTCTTAGTTAAAAACAAATAGCACCTCAACTTTAAATACCCAGCAGGCATGTGAACAAATACAAAAATAAAGCACATCTATATATACATATATTTACATTTACATCCGAGTCCTGATCAGGAGGTAACGTCCGATTCCGAACGACTCTGAAACAACGTGATCGGGCCGATTTCCGAACTGCGTGGTCGGATCTGGACGTCCCTACTGTAAATGTTTTTAATTTATAAAGCTGAGTCAAAATTACGCTTTTGAAAATGTGAGCTCACTCTGCTTCTGTGTCATCTGTCTGCACATTTTTAAATTTTTATTCATGCTGCTGGCTGTGGTGGCCAGGTCACCCTTGAAATGGGACTCTCATGGTTACAAACAGGTTATAATAATAATAAATTCTTACACTTAACATTTTTTGGTCATAACGGATAAAATAAAATGTCTTGAATGAAATTCAATCTGAAAAAGTCTGGTAAGTCTTTATTTTCTCAAAGAGACATTGAAACAAACTCTCCTGACTTCGATCCGGTCCAGTGACCCACGAGTTAGTTTTTATGTGATGAACTAATAAGACGTGGAAGACTTTCAGCTCGCTGCAGTAAGAACCAGATAAAGGACCCCAGCTGGAGCTGCTGAAACAATATTTCAGTCTCCATTTCATCACAGCTGAGTCTGAAACCATGACTTCTTCCTCTGGTAGAGACAAACCTGATGAAGCCTGCGGCAGAAATAGACCATCTGCACAGTTGCATTTCTTGTTTGATCAGATCGACGCTGTGGAAGCCGACTCTGAAAGTCTCCATGTAGCACAGACTTTATGTTGTGATTCCTGCTCTCATCAACAACAGGGAGGGAAATCTGACGACATCAAGGTTTAAATGTGCAGGGCTAGGCCTGCGAACTCCTGGAGGGACTGTTCAGTGATTTAACTATAAGTTAAAGTTTAAAACAAAAATCACAGCTACCTTTGCAGTTTTTAGGTATTACCGCAATTTCATCACAAAAAAAATGCCCAACACATCTCAACTTTCAGCACAATTATTTTCAAAGAGCTGTTGCAAAATCACAAAAGGCAGCAAAATTCTGCTGTGATTGAAAGTAGTGAAGAACGCATCAAAGTCTGAGATGCACGAACGCTAGGAGGCTAGAGGCCACCAGAGACCAAAAATGAATCATCCAGCAATAAAACTTGCATTCAGGCGATCTTGCTCGATGTCGATAACTATCAGCGATAAAGAATAATGCAGCCTGCTGCTGTTTATCTGCTGTATGAGCTTAAGGGCAGCATTTTGCTGTGACTCAGTAGCAACAGATGGAGCAAACCTGATGCAGTAGTAAGGCTGGTTGATTTGCCAAACATGTCGATTCACAATAAAAACTTTCACGTCTTTCGATTCACAAATCTGAGGGAGTAAATTCAAAACGTTTAAGATAAAATCTTTTTCAACAAATATGCACGAGTAAAGTTAAGTTTTAATTCAACAAAATAAACATCTTGGTAAAAAATTCAGTTCTTATTCGTGTGATTTAAGTCAATCAAATCAAACATTTATCGAAAATTTATTGTTATTGAAAAAAATTATAAACGGAGTACGGGTAAACGGAGTAGCTGTCAGAGCAGAATCCAGATCCCGGCTCCTCGCCCCCGAGGTTCTTCGGCAGCCAGCAGATTTTCCCTCCCCCGCTCTGCCTGGCGACTTTTTTCTCTGGAGTTGAAAACAATCAAACTCACACGAAGGCCTTTGCGTCGCCGGCCCCGCCCCCTTCGCACCGCCCGACAGATTAATCGCGGCTCTAGGCGTCTGTACATTGACTTTGTGTGTAAGCCCCGCCTCCAACGCTGACTTCTCTTTTGGTCTGAAAGCACCTTGAGTTTGCTTTGACAGGTAGAGTGTGCAGGTTTTGGATGAACCCTGAATCCTGCAGCTTTCTTCCTCTGTGTTAGTTGGTTTGTGATCATGGGGGGGTATTTCAGCCCCCCCCCCATTCAAACCTCTGTGGAAGCTGAGCCAACAAACTGCAGATAAACGAGAACCAAATTAGAGTCGATAAAACTTTAATGAGCTCTGGGGGGGAATTGGCTCGGCTCAGAAAACAAATACTTCCAGCTGCACAGATCACAGCAGCTGCACGTGTTGAAAGGTGGATTCAGACTCCATGTAATGAACTTTGGTGTTTAATAGAAAACGCAGCAACGATCCAGTCGGACTTTCCTCCCTGTCGCCCATCGTGGCTCAACGCTTCCTCTGTCCCTTCCAGGCTCAGGTGGCCTTGCTGCAGGGGGAGAGGCGGGGTCAGGAGAACCTGAAGAAAGACCTGGTGAGACGGATCAAGATGCTGGAGTACGCCCTCAAACAGGAGAGGTTAGTACCTTTTTAAAGTCTCTTTTTATGATGTCTGTGAAGGTCCTCAGTCATTCGGGTCATAGTCATTTCTCTTTTCATCTGAGGGGCTTCTGGTAGGTAATTCCAACCATTTACCCTCTGGGGGGTCATTTTAATACTATATTAAAATACTATATCTAATACTATATTACAACGACTGAAAACGCACATCAAGTGGCCGTTCACGTACTAACGGAGAGCAGAGATGGGGAAGAACCCCAGCAGAGATTTCTCAGGGGAAGACAGGGAGGACAAAGAGACGGTGGCGGCGGGAAACAGACTGGGGCTGTTTCTCAATACCGAGTTCGCCCAGTTCGGACTTCTGTACTTTAAAGCTTGGCAAGGTTGGCTGGGGAGCGTAAACTCCGAGGAACGAGAGCACGCAGTCCGTCATTCAGCTATGGGATTAGCAGCGTACTTGATGACGGCCGGTGTAACACAAAAATCTGTGACCTGTCAGATTCTGTGACTACACCCAAACAACAATGTTTTCCTAACCATAACCAAGTACCTTTGGTGCCTAAACCCAACCGAGCTACAACGGCTTCACATCGTCAACAAAGCCTCTGGCGCTTAACTTCCCCTTTGGGTCACAGAATCTGATAGGTCACATTTTGGTGTCACAAAATGGGACCTCACATCTCAGACAACGTCGTAGCAACTTTAAAAAAAATCAGCCACATATTTGAAGTTTAAACAGCTATAAAAAACTCTTAAAACTACTATATGTGACACGACAACAGCAGTAATATATGTGACAGTCCACATAAGTCACCATCGATGCGGGCTCAGTAAAACGGGAACACATCCGGGTCTTTGACTGTTCTTGGCTACATGAGGACTTTTGAATTGGAACAGTACTTTGGCTGCGACTGATGACGTTTCACAACTATTTGAAACAGCTGGCTCCTATTTCAAGAAGCCAGCTGTTTAAAAACGATAAAATAATCTTCGTGTGGTTCATCAACGGTGATAAATTATCTGAAAGTCCCGCGAGGTGCGAACAGCTCGGCACAACACCGGTGAAGCTGGTTCCTCTTCTGCCACCACGCCTGCACGCTACGCCTGCACATGCGCACCCAGGGTTTGGGTTACAACTTTGGATTTATTCACACACTTTAAAAACATTTAGTGAAAGTTTTATTCTTTTTACATGTTCATTTACAGCATTAAAGGTTGAAATCTACACTGTAACATCCTGTATTTCTCCTTATTGGGAGAAAACCGGTAGTTCTGTGTAAAATCAGATATCGAGCCCCCCCCGTGTCGCCAAAGTGACGTGATCCTGGTTTCACTGTGAAGCTTCGAGATTGACAGTTGAATCAGGCTCCGCCCATCAGAGCATCAGATCTTGGACTGTTCGGGGTCAGCTCTGATTTACACAGAGCAGAGTATTTGAATAAAAACACCAAAACTGAAACTCTGTCAGCAGCCTGGTGTTTCAGCTTTGCATGACTGATGCGAGCCAGTCGGGCCAATAACGCGAGTTTAAAACCAAAACATGGTCAGCAGCGTTTTTTAAACTTCTCTCCTTTAGGTGTTCAGATTCGCCATTTTATTCTGGACGCCAGTGTTAGAACGGAGCACTAACGAACCAGGCGGTCCATCACCCTGAAAGCGCCTGTGATTCTCTACCAGTGAAGCTCCTCTTGCGTGAGAGGCAAAAAGGTTTCAAGTCCAGCTGCCCTTTATTTTCACCTTCCTTTTTGTTGATGCAGCTGTTAAATTCCCTGCGAGATAAGAGCCAATTAGCCTCCTGGAGTTTACCTCCCATCATCTATGTTGCTTTTTAACTGAAAATGACCTTTTCTCTGTTTCCTTTAATAACTCAAATGCCACGATGCAGATTTTACTCAAAGCATCGCCCAACCTGAGCCCCACGCAGCCTTTAGGAAAGACCAACCCCGAAAAAACTGTCCTCAGCTCCCGAAAATGTCTAAAAATTCAAAAACCTTCTCAACATTTTGCATGATGTCGTCCTCCCAGCACTCTCTGACGTCCTCGGCCTGTACTACGAAGCTTCAAGAGTAACGTTGTGATTACCAAATCAAGTAAAATCAGGAAGGCAAAACTCTCCTGAAACACTTCAGGTGGGATTTATAGCCGCACAGAGGTGCAGGATGTTTTTGACAGTGAAAGTTTTTATTGCAATTATTTCTAGTACAGTTACATATCGTCCCTTCAGAGGCAGCGATCGTGACAGGACCATGTTGAAAAAGGCTCAGTGAGAGTTTCTATCAAAGAAACAGGAGGGAGGTAAGTTGAGCATTTGTTGGGGACTATTTTCAGCGGCGGATGAATCCACGTGTGGCGCTGTAGTGAGTGTTTGGGGCAGCGGGATGGTGAATGTGGGACTGAGTCTGAATAAACCGCAGTAACATGCAGCTGAGTTTATAATCTGAATGAGGAATTAAAGTGACTGATTGATAAACACGATCAGGGTGATGGTGATCCGGCCACCTCACAGAGCAGCTGATCCGCTTATGGGATCATTTGTAATAAATCACGTAATCTGGCGACGGATTTCACGGTTTGGTTGTTTGGAGTGTTTGACCGGCAGGTCTGGATGATTCTTACTGAAGCGCGTGGAAGAGAGGGGTTGTGGGAAAAAACAGTCATGAACATGTGAGAGTGTAGTCGGGGGCTGCGGGACGACTTTACGGCATCACAAAATGTAGAGACGGTTTAAAGCTTCGGAAACTTGGACCTGACTGAGCAACTGCAGCTTTCTTTGTTAGTGTTAGCAGCTCTTTAAAGAGAAGCACCAGCGTTTTTTATGCCGCTATAAGAAAGTTTTGCAGAAATTGACAAAAAAACGATATCATGATTGATTCCTGATTTTGTGTATAACAATAACTAGACGATATTCTGCGTCCTTCAGAACAGGGCTGTGTGATAAAACAATAACAATAATTACTGCTATGTCATTTCCTTTGATATAACTGATTATATTAAATTAACTTGAACTACAAACGAATCTGCACTTCAATTTTCCCATGAAGATATTTATTTTGTTGAGGGATTAAGATTTTACTTAAAGGTTCAGTGTTTAATATTTCTGAGGTTCTGTCGACAGAAATGCAATAAACTATCCATAACTATGTTTTCAGTGGTGTGTAAAGACCTTATATAATAAACCGTTAAGGTTTTAGTACCTTAGAATGAGACATTTATATGTACGTAACCGGCCCCTTCCATGGACGCCGCCATGTTGCATCGTCATGTTTCTACGGTAGCTGGAAACGGACAAACAGAGCTACAGAGCGCGTTTCTTCTTCTGCTTCTGGTAGAATTCAGGCAGTGCAGACACTCATCACTGTGTTGAATACGTACGTTAGAAGAAGAAGCAGAAGTAATAATTCACTGCAGGGGTGTGTAAATAAGTTTTGCATCAGAGCAACATTTTCAACCATTCGATGGTGGATGAGAATATAAGATGTGTTCGGTTAGTTTGGTCTTTAAGGTGCAGGACTCACAACCCAAAGGTTGAGTGTTTGATCCCAATAAAGAAGATTCTCTCTTCAACAAATGGATTCTGCAGCGGATGTTTCTCAGATTACTGTTTCGGTGTTTGATCCTCATCCATCAACCTACAGACGCCTTTTCATTTCCCCAGTGTCTCCAGGCAGAGGACATTTAGGGGAATCACGTTTTCTGTCGGCTCTCTCAGAGGCGTGTCGAACAGCTGCAGACTCTTTTATTTGTAAAATACTGCGTCGCAGTTAACAAGCTTCTCGCGCTTTTATTTTGTAGGTAAAACCACTAAAGAGGAAGTGATTGTGTGAGTAACTGTTGCTGTCATGACAGAGATCTATTTCAGCACCGCCATCAAAGCACCATAATCTGGCAGTGAGCCAGATCTTATTGTTGGCGGGCGGTTTTGGCGAGGATCCATAATCACAGAGAGAATCAACGTGTTTCCCTTGTCAATGTTGTCTGTCAGAGGCAGAGTCACAGGAACATCTGGTTTCACTGAATAATTTAGTAAATATTTTTAATTTCTTAATAAATAAACCTAAAGAAACCTCCTTTCTGGACTGGCCACTCTCTGCTGTCTCAGAGGAGACACCTTTTGTCCTGTGTCAGCCACCGTAGCTGTCCTACACTCTTTGAAAGGTTAGGGGGCAGTGGTAGGCTGGATGGATGGTTGCAATGCACAACTCTCACCACTAGATGCCACTAAAGTTAAATGATGCACATAAAGTTGTTACTGTGATGTAGAGACAGAGCTCGGTTAAAACTTTATGGATGAAAGATCCTTTTGTTACAGATTAATAACTCAAACTCACCGCTCTGAAACTCTTGCTCCAGTCCATGTTGCCAAGCTGGTCGGCAACACGTGCAGCTGAACCCGAGCTGTTTACCGGCTTCTCGATGACCCGCCCTACTCTTCTTCTGATTGGCTAGGAGTCCTTAACTAGGAACTGAGCATGTGCAACTAAACAAAGATCATTTAGAGACAAGATGTATCACTCCATAGCTAAAACGAAGCCTTCAACACAGGGTGAAAATATGGTGTTTTTTAAAAATTAAACCATGTTAAACCTGTTGTGGTACGACCTCTAAATAAGATTAGGAACCTGAAAATTAGCAGAATAAAACCTCTTTAAGTATAAATGTGTTGTGGAAAGAAAAGTAAAACTTTGTTCTCATGTGTTCACCCGCAGGGCAAAATACCACAAGCAGAAATATGGAACAGAACTGATCCAGGGAGAGATCAAACCTCCAAGTTATGATTCAGGTAAGACAAACCTCTCTCCTTCTGTTGTTGATAAACTGAAACAGGTCAGTTGCTCCTCTTATAAGGTGTCCAGTGTTTTAGAGACAAAATGAACATGTGACTCACATGAAGGCCTGCCTGCCAGGGGTCTGTTGCACAAAAGACAAGATTCTTTCTTAAGTATGACACTTAAGTCATAATTTCTCCTTCAGGTGTTGCACAGAATCCGTTTAAACGTTTCCTTGGTTAAGGAAAAGCATTAGGGCGTTTGCTCCATTGACAGATAATTTACAGCAGGAAACTGTTACCCGACCTGTTTCCAGCAGACAAAGGCCGTGTTCCAAACAGGCTAAACTGCCGTCTCAGCAGGTGTCAAACAGGGCAGCGAGGCGTCGAGTGCTGTTTGAAACGGCTTCAAAGATCTCCTGCTGCTCAAACTGCACCGGTAACGGCCGGTTTTGAAGGCAGCATCGATAGTGACTGCCTATTACCCATAAACCAGCGCGGCTGCGGCCGACCTACCTTTCAAAAACTGGTCAAGATGGCGACATACAGACACGTTTATACACAATATATCGTTAAAAATTTTAAAACCCCACAGGTTATACTTCTACACAAGCGTGGTGGCAGTGATGTAGTAGTGATGTAGTAGTGATGTAGTAGTGATGTAGTAGTGATGTAGTAGTGATGTAGTAGTAAAACCTTCCATCAGTGGAACCACACGATTGGCTTAATATGTTTTCCGCCTCTGCTGTTAAAAGCTGACGTCTGGCTTCCTAGCAGGAGTGGCGGGATAACCGCCATCTTTGGCCTTACGGGCTTTCCCTAAAGGGTTGTATCGAGGATTCTACAAGCGGCGCGTCTCCTCTATCAAACGTCTCTGACGGCAGCCATTTACGCCACATTTCTTTAGGAAAGAGCGGTCTGACTCGGATCAGAGAAACTACAAACAAGGGTGGTGCCACCTCCATGTGGGCTCCCCTCCTGCGAGGTTAGGGGTCCGACGCATTGGCAGGAACTTTGGCTACAAAAATCTGTTCGTCTCTCCGGTGTCCTGCTCGTGACAAATACGTACAAATACGTGATTTGTTTACGCGTAGCACCAGCTCTGTAACCACTGTGCTGCTTTCCTGGAGGTGACGGGTATCAAACCCACTTCATTCAAGGTCACACGTCCTCGTCAGCAGATGGAGTCGAGGTTAAAAACGTTCTTCGCTTCATATGTCAGAAATTAACGTGGATGTAAAGCGCCTCGCCGCTCTTGTCATGAATGAACAGTTTTGCATGAACCTGGATGTATCTGGCGAGGCCGACCGTCAGCGTCACCGCTTTCCTCTCAGTTTGTTGAAAGGTTCAGGATCTGGTCAGGGCGCCTCTTGGCCGCCTCCCTGTGGATGGGATCTGGACACGTCTGGCTGAAACGCACTCTGGGGGTTATAAATCCCATCGGAGACGCTGTCAGGATCCCCGGGGGAGGAGCTGCGGGTTGTGGCTGGGGACGAGGACGTCTGGGCTGCCTCTCTTTGGGAATTAATGACTGGATGGGTAGAGACACGTTGGTAATTCATTTTCTCTCTCTCTGTCTCAGATGAGGGGAATGACAGCGAGGCTCCCAGTCCTCCAAACAGCAGCCATCAGCTCAGCTGGAAACAAGGACGCCAGCTGCTCAGACAGTGAGTTCACACACACACACACACACACACACACACCAACACACAGACTAATTTAGACTTGCACAGCATCATGGGACTGCAGAGTGTGTGTGTGTGTGTGTATGTGTGTCAGAACAAAAAGCAGAAAGTCAATCTTCTTAACGGAGATTAACACTTTTAATGGGAATCAAACACACTAATCCACTGGGAGCAGTCGGAGCTGGCCGTGTGTGTGTTTGTATATTTGTGTGAATTAAGCTGTGAAGAAGCACAAATGTCATTTTGCAGAATACATAGAATATATAATATATATATAATCTAGATTTTATATTCTATAAAAGATGGGTGTTTTAGCTACACCTGCATGTTTACGTTCCTGCCTGCTGGGGGGGTGCGAGATTAAAACGTTAAAGGACGTCTCTCGTCAGACTCACTCGCAGTCAACTTCCATCACTCCGTCGTTTTTCTGAAGCGGTGAAAAAAAACAACCGTGTAACTTGGGAGCGAATCTGCCGACGTGATGAGTGGTGATGGCGCAGAGGATAAGACACGTGCCTTTGGTGTGACGGAGCCGGGTTTGAATCCCGGTTGCTCGAGAGGCTTGCGGTTGGAAGTTGCTTTGGATAAAACTCTCTGTCCACATCGATGACAGATTGATCATAAAAGCGTCATGTAAAAAAAAAACTAATAGCCTGTTTAACCGTAGTTTCGATGTTTCTAAAGACGTAACTGTTCCAACGTGCTTTGATATCGAGAGTCTGAACGAGGAAACGTCAGACAGCCGCTTCAGGCTCCCGCGAGAGAAACTCAGCGTTTGTTAAAGTAAACCTCCTCCCGAGCAGGTCAAGTTCACAGGTTGCCGGGGTTACAGACCTAGAGTTTGTCTGATCTCGCTCTCGGAAACCAAAAAGTCAGAGTTTCCCTCATCTCGGGCTCAACTTACTCAGAGTTTTCACTAAACCCGCCTCTAAGGCTGCAGTGATTAATCGATTAGTCGTCGACTATTTAACTAATCGCCAACTGTTTTGATGATCGCTCCAAAACAATTTGAAATTCTCTGACTCAGCTTCTTTAAATGTGAGTATTTCTGGTTTCTTTCCTCCTCTGTGACGAAACGCTGATGGATCGATCTGATTTACTGACATTTACTGGACATTTTATAGACCTAAAGACAAAATAATCCCCAGATTAGTCGACTTTGAAGATAATCGGTAGCTGCAGCTGTTGACCTGTCCGCTCCCTTCAACAATGCAATAAATATTCCTGTTTTAGCTTACTCCTCCCTCTCTTAGTCCCGCACCAGCTGTAACAAAGTTTTGCTGTTTTAGGTAACTCTTTCTCTCTGATTACCACCAAAATTGTGCTTGTGTGTTCTCTTAATGTGAGCCGCTCACATATTATTTGTTTTCTGAATGTGTGTGGCTGTGTGGCGACAGTGAATGGAGGATTGTGTGGAGGCGTTGATGCCTCCTGCGATCGGAGAGGCTGGTACAGAGTGAGGGAGGGAGGCCGGCCTTCCTCCCTCACTCTGACAACAAACACACTAGACGCTATTCAGAGCAAACGCCGTCCGTCCGTCCGCTGAGGATAAAACCTCTCGATTTGACGCTGCTGTCGGGTCAGCAGGGCTTCTCTGGTGTCGTCTGGTGAAGGTACGGTACAGATGTTACGCTGAACTCCTTCTGAGTAGACCTTTTTAGGCCGGTTGATCAGTTCTGATTGGATGGTTTGGAAGGTAAAGTGGGTATTCTGCAAATTTAAAAGAACTTTGCTCATGTTTGGTGTGGTGAGCGTTCATCATTCATGATTAACCAAAGCTCAGAATCAGCCAGGAAAGTTTTGTTTTGTAAAGTCAGCAGCTTCATTTACAACGGAGAGCCTAAGCCCCTCCCCCTTCCCGTGGAAATATGTGCAGTAGTCAACGGCGAGAAAGTGAATTGCGCGTTACTAACGTTTGTCTGTTAAAAAGATAATTTAAGAGAAGTGAAAGTCGCAGTTTTTTGTCAGCCTTTAAAAACAGGTAATAAGAAAGACATCAAACCCGAGTAGGCTCTCCACAAACGGAGCAATCTCACCAAATAAAGTGCTAATGCTAACATGTCTAACAGCTTCAGAACTTACATGACATTTTCATTGCAAATGTTGGGTCTTTTTCTCAGCTCTGAGTGTCGAACACAGGCCACAGGGACGACACGCAGCGGGTCTAAATCCGTAGACTTGGTGGCTCTGCCCTTTTAAGGGAAGCTGCTCCATTGATATAATCGCGGTTGTTGTTGCAGCTCAGCGGGTACAGCAAGGCACTGAGAAACAGAATGAAACAGGACGATCGGGGCCTAGTGGGATATCTTGAATGTTGCAGATGTTTATGAGCTCTGCAGCAGACTGTGACGTTGATGGAGGTCTCTGGTAGAGTCACCAGAATCTTATATCCTGGTCAGCCTGATTGGAAATGTGTCACTTTTTGTAATTTCTTTGTGTTTGTCAAGTATCTTTTAAACGTTCATTTTCCTTCAAAAGCTTTTATTCCTTCATTTATTCACGTACCAATAAGTTCCTCCTTCTAACATCTGATAAATATAGACAGAGTTTACATTATAAGGTGCACAGCAGTAATGTTAGGCTCTGGGAGAGTCATATATCATATCGGTATTTTAAACAAAGTCCAAGTCTTCATCGAAGTTTACAGCCTTTTTGATTAATAGTCAAAACAACGTCCTTTGTGAAAACTATGAAATCCATCAATTTACATCTATGACTGGGAAATTTAGACAGTAAAATTAAGCAGCTGAGAACTTTTAGGACATGTAACGTGTTCTGTTCATTAAAAAAAAGAAGAAATGTCCTTAATTTTGTTAGTTGTTAGAAAATGACTATTCTTTACCATGTAGACTGGTGGGCGTTAAATATACATTAAATAGTTATACTGTACTGCAGCTGCGTGAGTCACATCCGACAAACTGCACCCCACTCAGCCTTCTGTTAAATTCACAAACCTCCATCTAAAATAAGATGCCACTTGCTCAGATAACACGTATGTTAAGTTGTGCTCTGGTTTTATACATGACTGTTCTTTGTTTTGATATCGGCATTGTACAAGCTGCTCTCGGCCGAGCACTAATGTGACTCTTCCAGTGTGCGGATGCATGTTGTAAAGTCATGTAATTGTCACCACAGAGATGCAAAGAAAAACAAATGTTCCCTACAAGAATGTGCACTGAAATGTTCTTCATTTGGATCTCCTTCCACAGAGTGAGGCCCCGTCTGCCTGGGCTCCACACAAGCTGATGACGATAAATACAAACTACAGTTTAAAATCCACAGTATGACAGAAAACAAGCCAAATATCAATGTTTAAAAAAGAAGTTAAATGACTCCACATATTCAAAGGTGGACCACAGAAGCTCACATGAAACCAAAAAAACAATGAAATTAAGAAAATAAACCAAGCGAACTAAGCCAAATTTTCTCAGAAACTTCTTTCTGCAGCGGGTGGAGTCGCCCCCTGCTGGCTGCTGGAGAGGACGCAGCTTTAAGGTTCTTCAGCTTCACTTTCAGACCTGGAGGTTCCTGCTTGCGTGACATACAAAATAAAATTGTACTAGTTTAAAAGTTAAGAATAAGATGAAAGAAATACTGATCCTGAGCCTCTTTAACTCCCTGTCTGCTGGGTCTCTTGTCTCCGTCTCCTCGCTCAGATACCTGCAGGAGGTCGGATACACCGACACCATCCTGGATGTGAAGTCTCAGAGAGTGAGAGCGCTGCTCGGTCTGACCGGAGACTCGGGAGAGAAACCTGCAGAGAAGAAACCCGAACCGATGGTCAACGGCACCGAACCGTCCTCTCTGAAGGACAGCGGCATGGTCAGGTAAGACACCGTTAGTAACAGGCGGCCATGTTGGAGGAGAAAGAACAACACCTGGCCTGCTGTACGTGCAGGGCGGGAATGGACGAGTTACTAACTCACCTCTTTACTCGCTCCTCCCAGTAAACCAGACATGTCCGACTCGGCCACCGTGTTAGAGGCCTTTAAGTTTATTGAGAGCGCCGCGGCAGAATTCAGCGATGAGGACGAGGAGGAGGACAGCGAAGGAAGGGACAAGACCATCTTAGACCTGGCTACGGTAAGACGTTAACACGGTCTGGACTGTCCCACAAACCAAGCGGGGTAAATGAGAAAGCTCGTCTCAGTAACATCAGAGATGCGGGTTTGCTCTCTGGCTTTTCGTGGTTTTACGGCTCCGCCTGTCGTCTCTCTGTCGGCAGACCAGGCAGTCAACAGTCTTTTTTTTTAACAGATGGTGAGGAAGAAACCGTCTTCCACCCCGTCCTCCACGACCTCGGACCTCAGCGACGACCCCGACACCGAGGAGGCTCTGAAGGGTTTTGATTTCTTGGCGAGTCCAGATGAGGTGGACGGATCCCCTGAGTCCAGGAGTGGGGAGGACAGCGGAGAGTGGGGTGAGCAGCGTTTGGGAAACACAATCCGCTTCTGGCTCGTCGCCTCCAGAGTTAAATTCATCTGAACTTTATTCGCGCAGTGTTGTTCCGGAGTTTACCGGCGCCGTTTAGTGGCTCCTCCACACTCACACGTCGTCATAACGAAGACGTTGTGCTGCAGGCGTCGCTTCAGCGTCAGCTGTCAGAGGTGCAACCACATCGGCGGATACAGGACGCAAACTCGCGAAGTCAGATATTATGTTAGAAAAAAATTTAAAAGCTACGTCAGGTCAGGCTTCGGAAACAACGTGAGAGCCACTTACAGCATGTGGAGGCTGTCAGGAAAATGAGAGTATTTTAATATCGTAGTGTTGCAGGACGTTTATTGTGAATTGTCCCCATAAATAGGTGCACATGCATCTGAGTATTTCTACATGCATATTTGCATGATACATCAAATTCACTGACATTGATTCAATTAGTAATATTTTCATATCGAACTGTTGAACTTTTATTCATCCACCACATGATTACAAACTCTTTCTGATGACAACATGTACTTAAATTGTGAAAGACAGACTTCAGGAAAAACAGAGACTGTCGGGAGAAATAAAACGGAATCTGGCAAACGGATTTCAAATGTCCGTGGTCTCATTGTTCGATATCTGTAGTGTAACTGCAGCTAACTCCATCAGGAGGTGCCAACGAAGAACGGAGAAGGTGACGAGCCTGAACAGGCAGAAACTAGTGCGCCGCATCCATGACGACACCATGTATCCGTAATCCGTTGGTTTCCGTAGGACCGAAACGATTAATCGTTTTCAAATTGAAACTGCGATTTGAAAGATCGCGATTAGCTGATCGGGGAGACGGCGATTAAAACGTACAAAGGTTATTTATATATCTGAGCCGTTTTAACGGCCGTGCAGGTACAGATTCATGCCGTTGTCGTCCTTGTGTGACAGATCTGCTCGCCGTTCACAAGCGCCATGCGCCTCCTGTTACGGTGCTCATGGCGTGTACATTTTACAGGTTGTTAATGTGTTATTAATTTGTCATTCTGCGTGCTTCTACTGCGGATAACAGCTCTCTGTGAGCCGGTTTCTGTGCGGGCTACATATCCTACATGGAGCATTTCAAAATAAGAGCATTGACTTGTTCAGATAATGTTGATTTATTAAGTTCTCCTTGTTTTCTGTGCTTCTCCTATGATTAATTAGCTACATAGTTAAATTGTTCATTTTTTGTCTGTTTTAACTGCAGCTTACTTTGGCTTCAACTCAACAATCAGTCATAAAGTCAGTTAATAAATGCTGTTCCTGTTGCCTTGTCTGTGGTCCGCTGGCAGAACACCGTCGCGCTGTTGCCGCGGCGACATAAGTTTCGTTTCACGGTGGGCGGACGGTAACATTACAGAGTTGTTGTTTTCTTTAGCTTGAAATAATCCCAGACTTTGGACACTTTCTTCTTCGTCCCTCGCTGTTTTCATTCTCTTCCTCCCCTTTGCAAACAGCGCCATCATAATCACGTCGTGTTCACAGCGTAAGCGCGATGTGCGACAGTAATAAATGTCCGTGCGAAACCGTGTTCTGTATAGTTACATGGATTAAACAAATTTGCGTGGATGCATTTTAGTAATCGACGAATCGTTTCAGCCCTATAGTTTATTGTTGATATACGATGGGGAGTCTGCACAGGGTGTTTTATTTTGAAAACTGACTGGTTTCTCTGTGACGTTCTGTGTCTGACTTCCTGTCCGGTTCGTCTGCTCTGTGCTGCTTGACATGGCGTCCGTCAAAAATAGACTGGCAGTGAATATTGAACTTTTAAAAAATAGTTGCAAACCTAATCGCATTATTTGGCGATTCCCCCCCCAAATTGCTCAGCCCTAGAAGTACAATTAATCTGCTCTCTCTAGCTGGTCTGTACTCGGGTCCACAGCAAACTTTGGGTCCACTGAAACTCCAGAAACCCTCGGACACTATAGAGAAACCAGGACACGTCTGTCAGCAGGCCCCTTTGATCCAGTTAGACTCTGGACCCACCTGCACGTTTACAGGTGGACAGAGGTTCCTGCAAATCACTCGGGCGCCAGATTTAAGATCCACTTCCTTCACTCTGTTCAGTCTCACTCTCTTTACCTTTTCACTCAGTTACCTGCTCATTTCTCACCGTGTAAGAATGCAAACATCTTATTGTACAGAAACCACATGGGGTTCCTGAATGTGGCGGCACAAGGACTCTGCTGCACCGACACATTTCCTCTCTCTCTCTATATATAAAACTGTCTTTATCAAACACAGCTCCCAGCTGGTGACCCGGCTGCCCCTCCGCCTTTTTTTACTGTTACTTAGCAACACATTCAGTGCCGTTCGGCCATCGACAGAGAGGATCCCCCACGCAGTTCGTGACTCAACACTTCACAGTCCACATAGTTGTAAAGCAGTGCTGACTCAGCGCTGCAGGTCTCAACACACACGCAGTTTACGAGGCGTTACACCCCCAGAGGTTTCTCTGCTTTCAAAAGCCGAATCTTTCCTATTTTGAGCTGTGAAACAATCAGCTGGTGTTGCAGTTGTTTCCCGTCAGACTGATAATGAAGCCAGCTGAACACAAACACAAAGGACGGCTGAAAACGGTCTGTGTTTGGCTGCGAGCCGCCGCGTTATGAAACACATTTGTCATTTCTGACTCAGAAGGCGTTTCTGCTTGGACCCACGCCACATCGCTGGCCCCGGGGCCACCGGGACGGATGATGAGACCCGTTGTTTGCCTCAGCTCGCAGTTATCGTGGCGGCAGTCGGCCCCTCAGACCCCCACCCTCTGTGGTTCCTGCATCTTTACATCATGTGCGGTTTATTTCCATCACCGTTTCAGCTGACAGGGAAAGTTGAACCTTCCTGAAGGGACAGCAGCTGAACCTGAATCTCAACTCTCTATTTTTTCGCTCTCGCGCCACCTGCAGAGGAGGAGAGTAACGGCAGCAGTTTAGGGTTCTGTTTTGTGGCGTCTTCGTGAGAAAGTGTAGCTCTGTGTTAAGAGTTTTATTCATGATGTTATTTGTTGAATCTCGTCCTGTTTCGTCTCATGTTCACGTTGCGTTGATGTTCCTCGTGTTTCTCTTTGTTGTTGATGTTTGGAGTCTCAGCAGAGTCAAAATGATTCACAAGAACTCAGTGTGTTCATTAATACGGTTTCACATTTCTGATCACTTCTAATTATTAGCAGGAAACACTTAGACAACAGTGATATTGTCTGTGTTACAGGAAATTATTTTATTTTGGGTCATAGTTTTGTGGTTTTGGCCTCCGTTTAGCTGAAGGGGTTTTACTGGAGTCACGATGTGTTTAGCCTAGCTTAGCATAAAGACTAGAAGAGGGGGAGATGACTAAAATTCAGAAATAACTTACCAGTAGGGCTGAGCAATAAAACAATAATGATAATTATCACGATGTGAGTCAACAACAACATAACAAATGTTAACTAAATTTAATTAATTTGAATCATGAACGAATTAGTACTTTAATATTTCTATAAACATGTTCATTTAGTTGAGGAAAAGGGACTGAAAACAGATTTCACTTAATTTTACTGATGAGTATTTGTTGAAAACAGACTTTATCAGAACAGTTCTGAATGTTCTGCCTCAGATTTGTGAAGTGATCCACTGTTTGGCGTCAAATGTTTGTTCTGGCCAGAGTGAAAAGTTTAAAACCACAGTTAAGTTTCACTCAGGAGCAAAAATCAACCTTTAAACCTGAAACAAATAAGGATTTCACTTTTATCCTGAAAATTACAGACATCGAATGTTGTGACATTTTTGGCCGTGTCGCCCAGCTCCATGATGAGCACCTCTAAAGCTCATTGTGGACTCCGTTTGGACAGAGACCTGCTGCCAGCTGTTGCCCCCTGCTGCCAGGCTTCATGCTAAGCTAGGCTAACAACGTCCTGACCCCAGCTCCGTGAGAGTGACATTGATCTACCTGTCGGAAAGACAGTGAGGAATGTGTATTTGAGCGTTGATTTGAAGCCGCATTACTTACCATAACAGAACCTGGTTTTAAAATAACAAAGAGAGATCTGAAGTGGGTTTGTCAAAGTTTATGTGCTGCAGTGCATCCAGACACTTACAGCAGGTTTCTACCCCACCTTCCTCCCCCTCCTCCTCCTCCCCCTCCTCCTCCTCCTGCTGGCCTGTAGAGAAGGAAGAGCAGTCTCCTCTGGGTGAACTGGCCTGGGACGTGGACCAGGGACTGATAGCCCAGCTCAAGGAGCAGTACAGGAAGGAACGCAAGGGCAAGAAGGGGGTAAAGAGTAAGTCCTGCACCGGGTCCTGCGGCTCATCCTCTCTCCTCACTCCTGTTTTATTTCTGCTGCTCTCTCTCTCTTTAGTTTTGGGCTTTTCTTTTTCCTCTCACTCTGTAAAGTTCATCAGTATCTGGAAAGCTGATCAGCTCACAGTTCGCTCACATTGCTGCTGCTTAAAATACTTTTTTTGAGCGAAGTTACTCGTGTGCAGGGTTAACGTTGCATCTTTTAACGACTGACGCGTTTGTTTTTAGTGTTAAATCTGCGTTTCCCGGCTCTGACACACCGGCTTCACGTTTACTAGGTAACGTTAGCTCATGAAAGTAGCAGATCAAACCCTGCAACAGCAACTAAAATATGTTTGTTTATTAGGTTGGTCGATCCGTGTGATGAACATCTATCCATCCTTTTGAGGTCCTGCGGTGGAGTCGCCATCTAGCGGCTCCATAAACTACAATGAGCTCATAGATTTTGTGAAATGCTTATTAAATAGGGCTGGTTTGCACTATGTCGCACAAAGTAGTGAACAAAATAAATGACGAGCAGGTGACGCGTCTACTGTCCGTGTTTCGTCTGTATTGATAGTTCAGGTTGATTCCACACAACAAGCCCGGTGTGTTTCAGCTAATTATCTGATGAGAGTAATGCTCCAGCGAACACTCAGCCTGCTGCTGACAGAACATGAAACTGAAAACACGCAGCGTAGATTTGTGTGGCCTGACTCCGTATAAACTTGATTTACTTGTTTCATGAGTAGCTGACTTCTCCTGATGTTACCGTCTTTAACCAAATGATCAGTTGTCTACATTTAACTTCTGAAATAGGGATGAACAGTTAATCAAAGTCTAATCGAAATCACAATGTGGCCTACTGCAGTGTTCACATCGCAGGAGGGGCAACGCTTGTTGTCACAATGTTATTTTAAAGTAAATGATGTAAAAGTATGAAAGTCGTCGTTCAACTGTGGGCTCCAGCTTTAACCACTAAAATGGTCTCTGCTTCTTCTTCTTTGCGTTTTATTCCTGCCAAATTTGCTTTTTAGTTTGGTCTCAGTGTTTTTCAGAGTTCTGCCCAACATCAAGAGGCTGTTTGTAATATATCAGTCCTGCAGTCTGTTGCTGAGGTTTAGTGTTAGAGGTGCTTCTTGCTGGAGTCGATGTGGACGTCACTCTTTTTTTTCCTCTTGTCTCCTTTGAGAAAAAGCTCTGCTCTCAGTTACATTTTACTCCTCTTCCATCCTTTTTCACCCTCGCCCTATCTTCACAAAAGCCCCGGAGGAAATGCACTGAGTTTAAACTTTATTCTTCTTCTTATTTATTGTTGCTCAGATACAAGTCTGATGCTTTACTCAAATCTAGTACTGAACCATTGGAGAGTTTAAAGGTAGAAACAGTAGTGGGCTTCACCATCGTCATGATGGCGCAGTCACGCAGTTTTATGATATCGATTTATCATGATTATATCCAGTAACAACATCAGTGCATCTCTAATATCCCCGTTTGTTTCCTTGTGTCTTTGTGTTGGTACTTCTCATCTGTTTCTGTCATTCCAGCCTGCACATATCCACATTATTTCTGGGTTTACTGTCACTTTGTTTCTCTGGTTTGATTTGCCATCATCTTTTCTTTTCGATTCTCTGCAGAGCTGCTGCTGCATCCATCCACCGCTTTATTTATTCCAAATTATCATTTTTCTCACAATATGAACTTTTATCTGACTCTAATATCTGTTTTTCATCTCACTCTTCCAAACCCCTCCGCCTTCTCCTGACTGTTTTTGTTTGCTCCTCTGATTGTTCTCTCCTCCTCCTGCAGGACCAAACCGGTCTAAGCTCCAGGACATGCTGGCTAATCTGCGGGATGCTGAGGAGCATCCCTCCATGCAGCCGCCCGTGATGCCCCCCTCACGCCCCAGCGTCCCCAGACTCAATGAGCATGAAGTGGGGCGCCCCGAAGACGGTAACCTGCCCTCCTTCTCACTTCACCTCTGCACCTGCTCTATGATAAGTATCTTACTTGGAGGCTTATGAAGACCGTTTGAGTCGGGTGTCTTTAACCCAGCTGCCTGTTTTGTCTCCGTAGAGGCGATGACTTTCCTGCCGTCGTCTGGGAAGTCGTTCATCCTGGGCAGAGTGGACGAGGCCGTTTCTAATGAGCTCGGACTGGGAGAACTGGCCGGACTGACTGTCGCCAATGAGGCTGAAAGCCTGGCGTACGACGTGAGTAAAATCTGACAGTGTTCAGAGGATCAGAGGCACAAAACACCGAAAACTTCGTCAGCAGTCAGAACTCCTTTACATAGAAACATCTAATGAAAAATAAAAAAATCACATTAAAATCTTACTCCAAAAGGGAAAAAGACTGCATGCCCCTCGTTCTTTCTTCTTATGGAAGCCCTAAGCAGCCATCAATTCAGATCTTTTTTTTTTTACTCTTTACTTGATCTCGAAATAACAGCTGTTGTTTTGTTGTGATAACGGGATCATTATCTCGTGATCTTGAGATAATGACTGTTGTTCTGTTGTGATAACGGGATCGTTATCTCGTGATCTTGAGATAATGACTGTTGTTTTGTTGCGATAACGATTTCATTATCTCGTGATCTCGAGATAACGACTGTTTTCGACTGGATAAGTGTCATTATGTTTCGATTGTGATTTCAATCCTCATGGAAACGCAACTTAAAAAAAAAAAACTCTTTTTCATAATCCTCTTCAACAAAGTTATTATGAATTCACATCGTCACCATTAATCATGTGCTGGAGTGTACGCATCCTGGCGATTGGTCCACATTCATCGACCTTTGGACTTCTCAGTTCCCCGTCATTCCCAGGCAGAGGAAATTCATCTGCTTCTCATTCAGGAGAATCCATTTTACCATTTTACTACACATATCCTGACGGCTCAGAATCTTTGAAATAACCGTGAGGAATGTGTGATTGGATTCCTGTGAATCCCTTTATAAGAACTTTGTTGGAAAAGAATGATATAAAAACACACAAAGAAGAATAAAAGGAGCGGGAATTGAACCTAAAACCCTTGGGCTGCAGGCCCTGCACTCTACCAAGTGAAGGAACTTGCAACGCTGTCTGAAGCTACGAAATTATCCTAAAGAAACGCACCTGCCGACCCCTGTATTCAGCTATGATTTGTTATCTGGAGATCACAAAATAATTATCCTGTTATCACCGAAAAACGGAGGAAAAAAAGATTTCAATCGATGGCTGCGTAGGGCTTCAGTATTCTTCAGATTTTTATAAAAAAGCAGTAAAGGAAATAAACAGTGAACAAATAAGATACAAGATTGGTAGGTTGGTAGGTGGACTAAGATTTGGACTTTGGACTGAGCCAGGCTAACTGTCTTTATGTTAAGCTATGCTAAGCTAACCTAAATTAAAACCCTAAGTTTTTTTAAAAAATATTTAAGGCTTTTCAATTTTGTCATTTGGTGATATCAGTACTACATGTATGCTTTTGATTTGCTGTTTCTTTATAACAGGTGGGACTTTTGGTTGAAACTTTCTTCTACGTTTATCCCCCCAAGAATTTAAGTTCTTTTAAATAATTTAATTAAGAATTTAAAATCTTTTAAATAATTTAATTAAGAATTTAAATTCTTTTAAATTCTGACTGCAGTTTTTCTTTTCTCAGACCGAAATAACAAAGTAATTACAGTTTTAAAAGTAAAGGACAAACAGCAACAAGTGAAAACCAGAGCAGAGATGTTTTTGTGTCTGAGGTAACATTTGGTATAAATGTTAGAATCCAGTTGTGTTGACGCACGGTTTGTTGACATTTACAGCATTTGTGATGCATCAGAGTCGTGTAGTTCTTTTTAAAGCACCATCAACACACCATCCCACCTTCCCTCCCTCAGATCACTAATAACAGCGACGCTCTGAGGAAGACCTGGAACCCAAAGTTCACCCTGCGGAGCCACTTTGACTCGGTCCGGAGCCTGGCCTTCCACCCGGTGGAGCCCGTCCTGGTCACGGCCTCCGAGGATCACACGCTCAAACTGTGGAACCTGCAGAAGACGGCGCCCGCCAAGAAGTGAGTTCAAACTATGACCTTGATGTTCATTCGTTTACAGATGTGAAATAACATGACGTGTGTTGATGCTGTAAACTCTGCTCTCGCTTTTAATCTTCCAGATGTGCTGCTTTAGATGTGGAGCCCATCTACACGTTCAGAGCTCACAGGTGAGATCCTGTTCGCCTCCTGTTCTGTACTTACAGGTACACGTTTGAAGATTGTTCCCTCAAAGGTACAATATTGATCTTTAGGAGGCCAGAGGTGCACCTTTAGACGTACAGAAAGGGAACAATGTGATCTAAAACAAAAGCGTACTGTCACTAAAAGGTTCACAATTGTCTCTCAAAGGGCATCTCCTCAGCGGCAAGCATTGGTACCCTTTTAAGTTCACACCCGTGCTTCTATATCTGAGTGTGTTTGAAAAGGTTCCTGCTGCTGCCTGTGTTTGCTTTACACCAGGCTTTTTTAAACTGTGAGACTGTCGGTCTCACTTCCTTTAGTTTACCTGGGGTGCGTTTCCCGAACAACCACGTAAGGTGGCATTGAACTATCCTGGTACGATGCGTTATTAAACTAACAAACATCTGACCTACGAATGTTTCCCAAAACTGTCGTACTTTGTTGGTACCACTGTGGTTTGTAGTTCAAACTGACATGTTTCCAGGTGTGTTCGTCTGACTTTCACAGCAGGAAACTCACCAAACGTCATCATATTCTGCCTAAATGTGTCAGTTGTGGCCGATATTGTGACATTATTATGCTAAATTTAGGCTTTTTATATTATAATTGTACCTGCAATAACAAGAAAATTGACAATAGTATTAATAAAATCAACAATATTAATAATATATAACCTAATCATTTTTATTTTGCCTAACTGTTTAATAGCAAAAATTAAGAACTATTACTGATTACAAACATTTTAACACTGTTTTGAATCCTTTGTCACAAATGACTCCAAAGTCTTGAGAACAGCTCAGTGCGATAAGTGGCTGAGCTTGAGAACGTTCTCCATTGAGACAGAAACAGGTTCGACTCCCGTGATTTCTCTATTTATATCTATATAATGGCAACAAAAGCTGTCAGGGATTTATTCATTACAGTACTTTCATGGTGTCTCTTTTATATTTATGTTTGTAATGAAGACTAGAGAACAGCCATCTTCCCTAGAAATGTAAACATGAAGGCAATATTAAAATTCTTGTCTTTTACATTGTCCTTTAACTTTTGTACTGGGTGAGTAATATTAAATCAAGTTATTGTGACCAGATGGTAAAACACCTGCTGTTAGTAGATGGTCTACACTACTGACTCAATGCAACCCTGACCACGACCCGACAAATTAACTAAAACAACTACATTTAAAACAAATTTCAACTGTACAGCAGGATTATCTAACGTTGGCTGCTTAAAACACATTAAATCCACCTCTTGATGCAAACGTTCGTCAGAACTGTGGTTTCGGGGAACGCCTGTGTCGCTTAACGATGGTTCGTACCATGTAAGTTACCGACTTAGTCACCTCCATTGTTCAAACTAACCAAATAAACATCCTAATAAAAAAAAAAGTCCTAATTCGTGTAAGATTCAAGTGAATAAAATCAAACGTGTATTGAATTTTTATTGAACATCTGTTAAATTGTTATTGGAAAAAAAAAGTGATAATTATAGTTATAGTTTTATTGTCCAGCCTGAACCCCAGGTTGGTTTTGGTAAAGTCCTGGATACTCAAGGGTTTATGAAGATGTTATATGATCACAAAGACAGTCAGATTTCAGCCAAGACAGCATGATATTCCTGTTTGACAGCACAGAATACACCAAATACATGATAAACATTTGTCCTGTGGTAATTATTAATCTCTTTGGAAAAACTACTGTATCTCTCAGTCAGTCAGGCTGTTCTATATATTAGTTTGATAATGAATGTAATAAATAATGTAATTTCTTTTCACCAACTCTCACTTTGAAACCCTCCACAGTTCCTCCTCGATGTGCTCCTCCTTTTTACATGTTTTTGAGTTGTAAACATATCGTGATATCTTACTTATAGATATGTTTAACGGCTCAAATTATAGGCCACCAGAATATATATTATATGTCCATAATCTGAGGTTTAAGATCAGTTTTGGGTAAATAATCTGGGATTAATCCCAAAGGTCCGATCATAATTTTGATTTTGCAGTGGAGTCTACTTGTTATTATCTGGATTTGTGGGTTTGTAATGTTTCACAGGAAGTTAAACATCCTTTTATTATTAAATTAAAAGCTTGTTTTCCTTCCTCGTGTAGCGGCGCTGTGCTGTGCGTCACCATGAGCTCCAGCGGCGAGCAGTGCTTCAGTGGGGGGGTGGACGGTACCATTCAGAGCTGGAACACACCCAACCCCAACATCGACCCCTACGACTCGTACGGTACGTCCCAGCAGGAATTTAGCTGTCGCAGAACGCGTGATTTTTGACACCTCCACGTTTCCTCACTCGTCTCTCGGTCTGTCCTGGTTTCGGCAGAGCCCTCTGTCCTGCGGGGGGCGCTGTGCGGCCACACAGACTCGGTGTGGGGTCTGGTCTACAGCTCGGCCCACCGCCGCCTCCTCTCCTGCTCGGCTGACGGGACGGTCCGGCTGTGGAACGCCGCCGACGTCTCGCCGTCCCTCGCTGTTTTCAACGAGAGAGAAGGTGAGAAACTGCTCATCATCATCATCATCAGAGGAGGAGGAGTCTCAGGAGCTTGGTTTGTTAGCCGTGAAGTATTTATAAACTTTACTGGAGTAATATACAGGGCCTGATTTCCTAAAGTAACGTGTGCAAACTTGATATCAGCAGCAAATGAACGTGTAAGCTGATCTACTGACGGTGAGCACAGAGTGACGTCTACAAAAGAGCAAAGAAAGCACCTGTTGTTCATTTACTACTTTTGCCTTAAGGAATTTCATGTGAGTGCAGCAGCATCTGTAGTTAATACGTTGCAAACCGCCAAGTGTTGCAGAGATGGCTGCTGTTACTGATGAGAGGAGGAGACACAGCTGTGATGAAGGAGAACGTAGAGAAATGATCCAGTATGTAGAAATAAAATTATTGTATTTTATTTATTCGATGGACTTTATGAATTGAATTGCTTTGTTGTATTTTCCCTGAAGCTTTGGCGACACTGTTGTATTAACGTTTAGGCCAATACAGCAAATTTCGCTGCGGAGAGCCTCCAGCTGCAGTGGTGCACGGCTCACACGTAAAATTCAGCGATAAGCCAACTGTTCACAGCGCGCCGGTCACCATAGTGATGGCTGGATGAAGCAGGATCTGCTGGCATATCTTGGCGTCTGGGTCATTCCAGCATACTGTAGCTGTTTCTGCTGGGGTTTCCCCTGAATGAAACAAACCAAGGTTTTTACACAGTGGCTGCTTTCCCTCCCGAGTCTCCATGTGGGAAACCATTAAAACACCCAAAACCCTCTTTTAAATACTCCCACCTCCATTGTGTTTGCTCCTGTTGTCATCTACACAATAATTCTTAGTTAATCACCCGTAACAGGTAATAAAATTGCACGTGCAATATTTTCGAACCACACGCAGTTTCGTGCTCTTTATTCGTGATGGTAAATCCGGCCCTTAGTGTATTACAGCAGGAAAATGTGCCTGTTGTCCTGTTACATCTCCTCAGATTCTTCTTCCTCCTCATTAATGTAAAGGCTGCTGCTGCTGCTGTAGTCGTTTTTCTGAACTGTTTAGATTCTTTTCATTCTGGATCAATCTGCTGATTATTTCCTCATTGCTTGTTGTGTCCAAACCGCAATGTGATTAACAAACATCACAGTTATTACAATTATTTAGAGGAGAAGCAGTAAATCTTCATGTGAGAAGCTGAAACCGTGAACTATTTTTACAGGAAAATGACTGAAATGAAACAAAGTTTCTGCCAGTCGAGTAATAGATAAGTGACTAATCGTTTCAGCCGTCTTTGTATAAACTGTTTAATTTATAACAACACCAGAAATCAGATTCTTTAAACTCTTTGTTGTGTTTTTTAATGTAAAGATCTTAATGTTTGAAGTATTTAGCAACTAAAACTGTCAGATAAATGTAGGGTAGAAGAAAAAGGGGACCTCAGTTTACAGGTGGTGGATTTCCGATGGTTCCAGATTTAAAGTGGGTTGTTTATGGGGAAGCAGCTGCTGAGTCTCTGCTGTCTGTGTCAGAGCTGGGAGTGCCGACCTCAGTGGACCTGGTGAGGAGCGACCCGGCTCACATGGTGACGTCTTTCACCACCGGCCACATCGGACTCTTCAACATGGAGACGCAGCAGCTCGTCCTGAAGCTGGAGTCTGCCGGCACGCCAGGTAAGTTAACCCACCAATCACAATCCAGATCTGGTGTTTGTAACCCCGTCCATCCGTCTTCGACCTCTTAGCCGGGGTCGAGTCGCTGGGGCAGCAGCTCCAGCAGAGGATCCCAATCCTCCCTTTCCTGAGCCGCATTAAAAAGCTCTGGGGGATCCCCGAGGCGTTCCCGGCCCAGTGTGGGGATATAATCTCTCCACCTAGTCCTGGGTCTTCCCCAAGGCCTCTTCCCAGCTGGACGTGCCTGGGACACCTCCCACAGGGGGGCATTCTTATTAGATGTCTGAACCACCTCAAGCTCCTTTTGACATCAAGGAGCAGCGGCTCTACTCCGGGTTCCTAACGGATGGATTCAGGACCGCAGTGCTAAGACCAGAACTGCCTTTGTTAGACCCTTGTTGACTTGGTCCTGCCAGCTAGCTGTCAAGAGTATGATAGCTCTTGACAGCCCCTGAAGCCCATTACTCTTACCCTAACCACCACAGGGTGCGTGCCCAAACGTAAGTCATTGATTATATGCATCAGTTAACCCTACGGCTGCCAGCAGACACGGTTAACCGCCTTCATGGACTGCAGCCATATAATATGGAACAGATGACTTGACTTCTCAACAGCTCCACTCCTAAGAAAACCCAATTCGGCCGCTTGTAGCCGTGATCTAGCTCGTTGGTTCATGACCCAGCCTTCATGACCACAGCTGGGGGTAGGTGACCATAAGGTTAGAGAAGCGAGGCCATGATCGTGAGGTCGTCGGTGGGGAAAGTGAACATCTTGGATCATGTTGCAGTCGGAGCTGATCGATGTGGAACGGCCGTTACTTTTAGTGAAATTACTTCAACAGAAACGAGAGAAGGCGCCGGAGGAGACGCGATGTATGACCTTTGAACCGGTTGAGGCAGAAGAAGAAGAAGGACGAGCCGCAAATGTGCAGGAAATGGGATCATACCAAGCCGACCAATCACAGTTCTCGCCGCCTGCGTCGCCCTGACGTGTAGTTGTATTTTTGAGGATTAGCACGTCAGGCTTCGGGGTAGAAGCGTAAGATGGGCTTGAGCGGGCTGCTTCCAGGTGTGAATGTGCACCTGTGCGCTTCCTCTCAGTGAATAAATAAAGCTTAAAAATCATCTCACAAATATATAGTTTCATTTTTAAAAAGTAATTTCTGCTGCTCGCTGTCGTTTTCAATCAAACGTGAGGAAATAGTGCATCTGTTGGGGACTATTTTCAGCGGCGGATGAATCCACATGTTTGGGGCAGCAGGACGGAAGGAACACGTGACCCAGTGCAGCGAACAGGCTCACTGATGGGTTTAATAGTTTCTGTGGTTTTCTTCATTGAATTTATTGACTGTCAGAAACGTCTCACCAAGTGTTTTCAGTCCTGCTGCTCTGACTGTTAAATGCTAATGTTGTCCTTCTCGTGCAGAGGCTCCCTGCAAGATTAACAAAGTGCTGAGTCATCCCACGCTGCCAATCACCATCACAGCTCAGGAGGACCGGCACATCCAGTTCTTCGATAACAACACAGGTAACTCGCCGTCAGACCTGAGGAGGACGAGGAGGAGGAAGGCTTTTAAATCAGAGTCACATGTTTCCCTGTCGTAAATGATCACGGTTGTCAGTATCATCACGGTGTTGGTAAAATGTGCTGGATGATCCAAAAAGATCAAGTGTACTGAAACGACAAACAAAAACCACAAATAAAATTAACTTTTAGTTTCATAAACATTAAAATACCTTCTGTAAACATATGAAAACCAAATCAAATGGGCATTAACTCTAAAGATGTTATATACTTATATATTATTATACTATTATATCAGTTAAGGATTTCAGGATTTGAAACGATCGGACTTTGTCCAGGCTCGACAAAGACAAAGATTATTTGCCGACCCCGGCTGTAGAGTTTTTACACTGAGAGCTTCAGGTTACAAGCTGTCAGTCAAACTAAAGCTAAAAATGAACTGTTCGCTATGAGGCAGTTTTCATCCATCAAGTTTCCCTCAGCGCTCTTATAAAAACCGAAATACGACCAGACGTCAGAGCGGCTGAAAAATCTCTGCAGCTAACTTTTGTTAATACTGGACAGAATTTACCGAGAGTTTTTCAAAGCTCGCTAATCGAACACGGTTATCATGATAATTAAAAGTTGGACGTTAATACTGACCATCGGGAATTTTAATCAGTGAACTGGTCATCGTTTCATCCTTAGTCATAAATAAGTTCCCTGTGATAAAAATTGTATAATGTCTTCTGTGGCTCGGCAGGAGCTCTGAGTCGCCTGAGAAAATAACCCTGATGATGTCATAGTGATGTCATCGGTGGGGTTTCTCAGGTCAGGCTTGGAGGCTTTACATGTGTATCAGAAAACCTGCGTTTGAAACCAGATGTGGGTTTTTACCAGGCAGGGGAGGGTCTCATAAAGACGACTGAGCTGCATCGTGGGAAATGTAGGAGTTTTGGGAGCTTTGCACTAAAAGTCAAGATTTCTCTGCCTCTGCTGCTTTAATTAAAATTTAGAGTTTTAAAATCTGTCTGTCACAGGTCAAAGCTATGAGACTGTGGTTTAGCTTTTCAGTGCAGGACCATCTGAAGATGTTACTGTGTTATTCACACCGTGTTGGACTGAAGTCAGATTTCATGCCTGTTTTCTGAAACCACAGTTCATGTTGTGATTTTTACGTCAATGTAAAACCTGACAGAAAATAAGCACAGTCAGCCTCTTTCAATTATGAAGACGTCACAGAGACTTTATGATGCTTTTTAAACAAAAGCCGAGGTAAAATGTGGTTTATTTAAATCAAATTAATGAGTTAACAAAACTGGAAAAGAATGGAAGCTGCTGATTAAAGTTGGCGTCAGGTGTGGCGTTTTGCTGCAACTTTAAAAAGTAAGTTTACCCTTCTATGGAAAAGAAGAGTGTGAAAGTGAAGCGTCTCGTCGTGAGTTAGTGTATTTTATGTTATCGCTTCCTCAGACTAATGAAAAAATGTTTTATTGTGTTTTGACTTGAAGGAAAACTGATCCACTCGATGGTCGCCCACCTGGACTCTGTCACGAGTCTCGCTGTGGATCCAAACGGACTGTACCTCATGTCTGGAAGTGAGTATTCAGCTGTCCGACGGATCAATGCAGCATATTAAGTGGGAACATACATGTAATGTTTTTGCGTAGATATATTGAACATTATCAGGGTTCTCACCCGTCCTGGAAAACAGACCAAGTTTTTGAAGTCATGGAAAACACAGAAAAGGTAAATGTACTGGAAAATCTTGTGTTTGCCTGGAAAATTATTTTAATGTCATGCTGGTTTTTTGTTGGTGGGCAAAATCTGAGGGTTTTTATTTGTGTTGAGGCCGTTCTGTTATTGGTGTCCAGTCTGCAGGTGTTAAAATATAATTCATAACAAAGCCAAAAAATCATAACAACATTAAAACAGCACAAAAACAAATAAACGTAACATCATTTCTCCACACAAGATGATTTCATAGATAAATTGTTGTCACGGACTCTTTAAAATCTGACTCCTGCACAGAGGAACATGTGACCCCCGTCTGTCAGCCCAGCTAGATCATCACTGAAAAGGTCCTGGAAAAGTCCTGGAAAATGATCTCCAGGAAAGAGAGGGGACCCTGATGACTGAACGTTAACATTATTTACGCTAAATGTTGCCTGAATGAGCTGAATGTTATTCCTTCGTTTAGTTCGTGCATTTCTAAAAGAGGCCAATAACATGTCTGAGGGGCAGACGGAGAAAAATGGTGGACCCTGGGTAATTAATAAAAATAATGTGTCTGCAGTGTCTCCGTCTCGCGACCTAATTGGACTTTTCAGATGTGGTCGAGACTCTAGACCAGTGGTTCTTAACCTGGGGGTCAGGACCTGGTCCCATGGTGGTCGCAAGAATGCTACTATAGACACATAAATAGAAACAAATAACTTAAAAATAACTAGACGGACTACAGATGTGAACGGAATCACTTTGAGTGGACACTGTAAATATTCTGCACTGTTTAATCCAGCAGGTGGCGCTGATGCCAAAGAAGAATCAGACCTAATGAGACAGAAAGAGCTTTGCAGGTTTGAAAACGCAAGGCGATGCCTTTTGTTGGTTGAATTTAGAAAAGGGCGTTTATTCCTGTTTTTTTACTGTTGCTAGGCAACCACCGCATCAGCTGCCCTTTCCGTCTAATCAAAGATCACAGCGGCAGCGATCTGTAGTCTTTGGTTTGCTGCATGTCATATTAGCAGGAACGCGATCGCAACTCACACGTCACCTCAAACAGCGCCTGCTCTGGACGCTGTTTGAGGGCGAGAGGTGGACAAAGACGCAGGAGACGGGGAATCCGTGTGGGAACACGAGACCCTCAGCTGGTCCAGGAGCTTCGTCTTAATGATGGTCGGTTTAAGGCGTATTTTAGGACGAGTCGGGGCCAGTTTGTCTCCGGATAATCCGAGCAACTGTAAACGATAGAAAAACAATGACGTCGGGCGCTTTTCTGCTCAGAGTTTTAATTTTTTTCAACCCTTCGAAAACATAAGACGCCCAGGAGCGTCATCGCCTGTAGAAAACAATTTACGAAATATTTTCAACCTCCAAACAGGGTCGGACTGCCAGAAGGGCTAAGAAGCCCCCAGCTAGACTGTTTAAAAGCCCTTTTTTTAGATTGTGATGCCTTGATTCTGTTCTGTACACATCCAGAACACATCAGGTGCAGATAAAAACCCAGAAGAAAGAAGCTTTCACTAATCTGAGTGTGTTTCTCAGGACAGGCTCTGGTCCTGATTTACTTTCCTCCTCATTCACAAACCTTTTGTGTTGAGGCTTGTTAATATTAATCATTAAGTTCACGTGGATGTAAAATGTTCTGCATGAGGCTGATGAACCTGACGCAGCTCTCCTTCCTCATTGGTCACTCTCTCTCTTCCAGGTCACGACTGCTCGATCCGTCTCTGGAACATGGAGAGCAAGACGTGCATCCAGGAGTTCACCGCCCACCGCAAGAAGTTCGAGGAGTCGATCCACGACGTGGCGTTCCACCCCACCAAGTGCTACATCGGCAGCGCCGGGGCCGACGCGCTCGCCAAGGTCTTCGTATGACCTGAGAGCGGCCTCCGGCTGTCGAGCTCAGAGGGCGAGGAGCGGCGATGGAGGAGGAGTCCGCCTTCACGTCTTGAGTCTGGATGAGGAAGCAGAAAGGTGACAGTGACCTGGACTGCTCCTTTAAAGAGATTTGTCAAATATTTGTCCCGCCCCCGCCCTGCTTTGGACTTAGGCTGGCCCGGGGTCCCGAAACAAACAAACCTCTGGATGAGACCATGAATGAAACAGGAAGTGGCAAAAAATAAAAGCAGGAAATTTCATAACATTTTTTCTATTAAAGCTGGAATCTTTTATTTTCTTTTCTTTAACAGATAAAACATAAAACCTCTCTCCACCGTCACCGACCCCAAACACTCCGCAGACCGCCGGTTGTTCATGTGCCTTTTTTCTTCAGAACTTAAACTTAAAGAACTTTAATTTTGTGCGTCAGACGAGGGGCCAGCTCCTTTTAAAAATAAGCAAAGTAACGACCCAGAAGATTCAGTCACGTTGTGTGATGATCTTATCCAACATGTGAAGATGCGACTCTCCTGAAGATGACCTCCGACTCTCCACAGGACCTGGTGGGATTTTGCTTTTAGATTAATTTAATGTGATTTTTTAAAAATTTCCTGTTCCAAAAACAAAAATCCTTGAAGTTGTTCCTGAAGCACGAGGAAGAGTTGGAGAGCGGCCGGCGACGAGGGCATCTTGTTAGAACGCCCCCTGCAGGATGTAAGGGGGGGTCGAAGGTCATCACACTGAGCTGGTCTGGAGTCAGCGGCGTGCTCAAGGACACGTGACAGTCAAACCTGAGGGGTTTTAAAGGGTCTGTGTCAGCTGATCGGATCATCTGAGGAGTTTCATTTCAAAATGAGATGAATTTAGACACATCACTGATCACAAACATGAGCAGGATCTGTTTCTTTTTACGCTCTGCGGTGAGTTCAGGCTGAGTCGAATTCATCGCGTCTTCGACAGCTCGTGCTAAAAGTTTGGTGATTTATTATTACTTGTGCTGCAGGTCACTGACAGAAGGTTCATACTTTATTCAAGCTAACGCAAACGTACCTCTGTTTCAGGACATAACATAATGTCCCATGATGCTCCACCAAAAGGGGAGGGACTTTGGCTCTATTGGTTAGTAGTATGAATTAAACAGGTGTCCAAAATCTTGCAGTTCTTGCACGTCGCACATTTAAAATGGGAGTTTATTTCTGTTGGCGGTACGTCGAGCCGGTGTGTTAGGAACTCTGCTGATGTAGAAAAACTCAACTTGGAAATGTTAAGGGAGACCTATTAAACTGCTTTTCCAGTCCTATATCGTAGCTCTGTGACTCCTGTACAGCAGCTTTGCATGATTCTAACTGATTTTAAACTGACTCTTCATGTAGGCCTTCATTTCAGTGTCTGTCTGAAACAAGCTGTGGATGCTCCTGTCTCTTAACACCCCCCCCCCCCCCCAAAGCCCACTGTCTTCTGATTGGCCAAGACCTGAAGCACGTTACCAGGCTGTTGTTGTTGCTGGGCGGAACAGGCAGACTGAGCCGTTGCCGTGACGTTAGTGTGGGAGCACATGACCATATATGGAACACAGTTCAGAACAGGAGGAAACCTGAGGTTTTGTCTCACAGGAACTTCTTTTAAATGCTTTAACCTCATTTTTTGAAGCTTTGGCCATGTTTAACATGAACATCCAACATTATAACATTGTAGATTAGTCATAAAATGTGGAAAAGCATAATAGGTCTCCTTTATAGATATGTCTTTGAGATATTTTCTTACTAAAAGAAACACTACAGAGGAGAGCGCTCTCGCTTTCTTGTGTGTCATTTTGAAATGAAACCCTTCAGTGCTGTGACATGTGACGTCGATGTAACGTACTGTACCGAGCGTCCACCTGGAAACACATCTGCTGTCAGGTGACACTTTGGTAGTCGTAGATGAAAATAAAGGACCTTCTTTCCAAAGTGAAATCTCACCTGGAAACATCCTGAAATAACAGAAATATTTCAGGTTTAAAAGTTTTTCCTTCCTCTCATGTTTGTCGAGGCTCGATTGGGGGAAAAAACTGCTGCTTTTGTTGTGTATTTATAGTTTGAAAAATCCAGACGAACTGCAGCCACAAACAAAAAAACCTGCAGTGACGCTTGTCTCATTCAGTTGTTTTACTTTGATCACATAAAGTATTTAGTTCTACTTGTAAAAGAAAACGCCAAATGAAAGCCAAAAGATTCAACCAAGAGACGAGATACTTCCTACTAAACCTCGACAGTCGATGTTGCTAATGCTAATTAGCTCTTTTTTGTTGTAAAATAATAAATAGTGCAACACTTTAAGTGACATCTGTTTAGCTCCCCTCCAGATTTGTACGTGCTTTATATGCTGACTGCCTGGAAATACTGTATTTTGTGTAATTATTATTATTTGGAGCGATTACTAGTTTTTTAAACGACTCTTTGTGTTTGGTGACAGACTTGTAAGATACACCTAGATATTTTTAGAGATAAGACGTATTCTCTGTTTTACTTGAAAGTGATGTTTATTCCTTTGGGGTTTCTGCTGGTGTTGTTAGAAGTACGTATACTACAGGACTTTACCTCTCAGCACTACGTAACACTTTGTTTTTGCTTTTTTACCAAATTATCATCTCAAAGATGGTGGGACGCTTTGTGGGTTCTTTTAACGTAAAGTGAAACCGTGTATTAAAAGGGGGGGGGGGTAAATGGATATGTGTACAGTTTTTAAGTATTAAAGCAGATCTATTTATAAGCGAGGTGTACTTAAGGGAACAAATCATTTACACCTAGAGCCGAACGATCAAACGTTACTTGTATGAAAACGAAAACACAAATTCAGCTTTCCTCTAAAATGATGTAGAAAATGACTGGAGTCTGGTGGTTTTGGTGTGAACCGTGTCTTTTAAAGGTCTCTTTTAATGTGACCTGTCTCATTATTTTAACCTTGATTCTGGCACTTTTTTTATATCCGGACGCTTTAACTTCAAATCCGCGAAGAAAACAAAGAGAGAATCCGTCAGTTCAGATTCATCCGTCACGCGTCTCTTCTCCAAAGTAAACAGAAGCGCCTAATTTTAAAGCATGAAAACAACGCGCATCCACAGTTCATACAGAGATTTGCTTTGTAACTTTTTACGGCCACGCAGCCTTCAGTCAAACTGAAACACAAAAGCGGCGGCGTCTTCACGTTTATCCAATCTGCTGTGATCGACTCGCAGGGTCGGATGGTTGTCGACGCGTCTCTGCTGCTTGTCCATCTGTGCGTAACCACAATACCAATTTAAAGACTTCTTTTAAGCAACAGCAGATGTTCTGAACATCTGTACATTCAGCTAGATTCAGTTTTTAAACTGGACCTGAAGTGAAATCCAGACTGGATTTGTTACCAACCTGCAGGGTCAGGAGTCCGCGAAGTGATTAAAAATAGAGGAAAATAATATAACAGCTGTTGCTTTATCTGACTTTTCTCCAATATTTGCTTGCATATTAATACTTTCACCTCTTCAGGCCGCAAAAATATTCAAATGCTTTGAGAAAAAGGGGAAGCCTTCGATGAGGAGTCGCTTTAAAGCAGCGGTTCTAAAACTTTACTCCTTTAGAAGCCAAAAACTGTTTGTGCCCCCCAACCCAAGCAAAAGTGGATTTCATTTTTATTAATCATTAACAATTCAGGTGATTAAAATAAACAAGATTCAGGTTAGCAAAATAGCCTTGTTCACGTGCACAACCCCCCTGAAGTGACTCTGAGTCCCCCCAAGGGGACCGGACCCCTAGTTTGAGAACCTCTGCTTTAAAGGCTGGGAGCCTCTGATGTGCAGTGACAGAAAAAGTTAATGGGATGCAGTAAACGAGCAGAATCTCAGTGGATCAGTGTTTAGAGTGAACGGACACAAGATTTGTGGATATTTTTCATGGTTGCTTGTTGCGGTCGTTAATCTCAGCGTTGCAGAAACAAGACAAGTTCTCACAACACTTAAAGTGTTCGGCGGCCTGAATAAAACAAAAATGTAAAGAAAGTAAAGCTGGTTTTTTTTTGCTACGTATTTTATTTTCATACTCAAATAATCCGAAGAGAACTGAACCGGGATTCATTAAGAACCAGAATCAACAAAGCTAAATAAAACCAGACTCTGTTTAGAATCTGTCTACTTTTATTTCACTTTCAGAGCAATAGAATCAGCCAATAATTTAATCTCATTTTGATTTTAGTGCGACTCAGCAGCATCTCACACTACATCAGCAGTGACACAGTGATGGAGCAGCTGGACTGTGTCACATTCATATTCTGTTGTCTTCAGTGGCCAAACGCAGAGCTGAACTGTGGTCAGTTTGCCTGTAAACGATTGTTGTCTTTTAATGTGTGAAACTATTAAAGAGAGATTACACATCTGGCTGTACATAAAGAACATACACACGTGTTTTCTTTTTTTTTTCCTTGTTCTTTATTTTAAAAATGGGAGAGTGACGGATTTATCAGTAATAACAATAAAGGAATATGTTGTGTATCATGATGGTGACGAGTTTGTTTGTTCAAACACAACAACACGGAACTTTTTTCACAAATTTAATATACAGGAAGCTCCACGCTGTAAAAAATAATACAAAGAAAATAATACAACATATAAAGCATTCATGGAATAAAAGAACTGTGAGATTAAACAGCATCTCACCGAAGTGTTAATCGTCCTCCTCCAATGTACAAGTCGTTCACAAGCTGGAGCTTCTACTAAGCTGTCAGGTCGTCTCACCGGGGCTGCAAACGGCAGCTATTTGCCCCGATTTCCAGGAAAAATGCTTAGAATAACATAAAGGAATCAGGAATACTCTTTGAAAGGTCAGAAGCAAACATATCTATTTTACCAATAAAACAAGAAATGGCTTCTTCATGCTCACATCGTGAAATTACAAAAACACTTACAGGTGTGTTAAGCAGGTCATGTGACCAGCACAATCCATGTTTTCTATGACACCTCTAAAATCAACATCTTATACAAAGCATTAAAATATAAACAGCAAGAATGTGCTAATTATCCAAACAGATCAGCAAACATCACAATATATATATTTATCCACTTTAAGAATTAAACAAGTTACAAGGTCGAAGACCTCATGTGTTCCTACCTCTAGTTTACATCCCTAAAGGGGAGGGTGGGACATTCAGTGTCTCAACTTTGTCTGCAGGAAAAAACCCACCTCAGAGACGTAATAATCACCATCACGGGAAGGGGCTCAAATCTAGTGTCTCATTCAGTCCATGAGGTTCACTTGTGTTCAAATTCACGAATCCAAAAAGTTTCCCTTCTCAAAAGTTGGTTAATCAAGTTCCCCCCTCCTGGATTAGGACTCAGTCTTTCAGTGCCAGTAAATTTAAGGGAAGTGGCCGAAACCATGAGGGTTTACTCTCTGTAATGTCTAGCAATGCCATGATCCATGTTGCTTTGAGATTCCATTTAGTTTGGCCCACATATAGTTATCAGTAGCACATTTTTATTTTTTTAGCTTAACTTTTTGTTTCTTATATACCCTCCAAAGGTATTGGAGTGGTAAGGCAATACCGTTCCAGTATTTTTATTGTGCATAGTTAACATTTCTTGTTGCTATTTTGCAGACTGTGTTTATCAAATGCTTTTGAAAAAACCTGATGTGTGCATGTCCCCAGAGTCCCCAGTGTAAAAGACACTTATGACAGAATGTATCTGAATGAGTTTTACTGTATAACTGCAGAACAGACAGGTGTTGTGCCGAATTCTGCCTGCCTGCCGAGAATTGCCTGCAGCTCGCCAGCGATGAGGGAAGAAGTGGATGCAAATCTCGGCAGGTAGCCAACTAAAATTTGTTCGGCCGGATTATGCATCCACCTCTTTAGGTCCTTTTCAGACACTTTGCTGTGCTCATTGATGAAACACGGTTATTACCACATATGACTGAATCTGGAGCACTTCTACTAAGTTTATTAAAATATTAGACTCTAAACGTTCATATATATATATGAAGTATTTGAAGTATTTGAAGTATTGTCACCGTTGATGAACCCCACAAAGAACAGTATAGCGTTTAAAAGCAGTATTTGGAGGTGCAAAACTCGGCACAACACCGGTGTAACACAACCCAGTACTTGTAGTACCTAAACCCAACCAACCCGCAGCTGGTTCATATCGTCAACAAAGCCTCAGGCGCTTAACTTCCCATTTGGGTCACAGAATCCGATAGGTCACAGATTTTGGTGTCACACCGGAAACAGTGACTTCCAGCTGCAGTTCCCCCTCCGCCCTCCGGGTGGCGGCGCTGCGGCTTTGACCGAGTTGTTCCTGCCGTAAACATGAGCAGAGGAAGCTAGCGAGCTGTAAACAAAGCTGAGTCGCTAATCTGTTCGACAACTATTAAACCCCCCCTGATGTGAAGAGAAGATATGATCAGAAATACATCTGCGAAACACTAAAGTGAGTGGAAAGCTGAAGGATTGAACAAACAGTTTAACGCTGAGCGAGGAATGAACTCGCAAAGTGTAGCCAGCTAATGCTAGCCAGTTAGCAGGAAGATGCTAAAGGTAGCTCCGCGTTCGGATGCGGACTAAGTGAACTTTTTTATTTCTGTCTGCAGAGGTCTGACTGTGATCAGTCTCGGGAGGTTTGATTGATTCACGTTAAAGCAAACCAGCTGGTGTAAAGGACGGTGTGTGGCTAGCTCGGCTAACGTCGAGTTAGCGGCAGGGGCGTTAAATAAACGTCCACATTTTTAACCAAAGCGTCGCTGCTGTTTTTCTCCGCAGTGCCATCCGGACTCCGGCGGTCACACTTCCATGAGCAGCAGCAGTTCAGTCCGGCCCCCGGGACCTGCCATGACCCGGCCTGCGGTCTGACGGATCGATGATGGCTGCAGAGCTGTTTCCCACCAAGAAGCTGGTCCCCTCCGCCTCAGCGAGCAGCACCACCACCACCTCCTCCACCTCCTCGTCCTCCATCCAGCAGTACCAGCAGCAGAACCTGACCAACAACAACACCGGCACCGGGCAGGGCTGCTGCAACTGGCAGGGCCTGTACCCGACCATCCGGGAGAGGTCAGTCTGAACCCCGAGGAGTCCGGTTCGCTGTGAAGCTGCTGTGCAGATGATGAGGAGAGCCGAGGTCTCTCTCAGTTTAATGAAGGCACAGCAGAGACACACATCTGAGTACAGACCCTGCAGGTCCTGTGCAGAGCAGCCGTGTGCATACAGTTAATATTACTAAGGGTCAGCGATAGAGCCAGTAACCAGGCCGACAGCTGCACTCACAAAGCCCAGATATCGTCCCAAAGACAGCAGCTGTCTCTCCGGTTTATGCTGCCTTTTTCTCTGATTGTTGCCTAATATGTTTATTCAACTTAATTTATTAGGTTAAGCCCGCTGAGAGGCACCATCTAGTTTTTGAGGGGGTCCTAACGTATGTCAGAATCAGTAGTGTTGTAGTACTAGAGACCAGTCTTGGTCTTTAGACCACATATTGATGGTCTTGGTCTTGTCTCGAACATTGAGGACTCTGGATTTCATTTCAAGATCATTGCTTTTGCATCGTCTGATTTATTTGTTAACATCCAAACTTTGATTGGATGTAAAACATATTGCTTCAAATGCGACCAGCGACCCTGATTAAAAAACGTGTTGTTCCTGTTAAAAACTGTCCCTTGGACAGCATCCTCCTCTCTGACACCACTGACAGAGTCCAGCTCCGCCCCCACAACGTCACTGGCCTTGGATCAGTTTGTTTGGCCTGTTGGTGTCTGCTGCCCCAGCATGCAACAGCACACTGACTCAGAAAACGTGATCAGCATTGTCCCGCAGATGCTGAAGGACCTCAGCCTCCTCAGCAAACAGAGACGGCTCTGGCCCTTCCTGTGGAGGGCCTCAGTGTTCTTGGCCCAGTCCAGTTTATGGTCCATGTGCACTCCCAGGTATTTGTAGTCCTCCATAGCTTGAAGTCTGTGGTGTAGATGGTGACGAGGAAGGGAGAGAGGACCGGGGGGTCTGACACACAGTGTTGCAGGCCCACTTACTGTGGTCTGCCAGTCAGGTAGTCAACAATCCAGGACACGAGGGGCCGGGGCATCCACCTGTATCGCTGTCAGCTTCTCACCCATCGGGGCCGGCCGGTTAGTGTTGAAAGCACTGGAGGAAAACGTGGCCCTCACAGTGCTCGCCGGCTTGTCCAGGTGGGCGTAGATGCTGTTGAGCAGGAAGATGACGGCGTCCTCAACGCCCAGTCGGGGCTGGTCGGCGAACCGGAGCGGGTCCAGGAGAGGTCTGACCGAGGGCTGCGGCTGGTCACGACCATAAGAACAGAGCAGTGACAAAATAAAGAAGTAAACTCATCCATGTGTCAGTTTACAGACAAACACACAGAGCAACAACAATAAAAAAATGTGTTGAAAACTGAAATAATTGAAACCTGCAGAAGCTGACAGCACAGAAACTTTATGTCACGGTGGGAATGAAAGTAGCAGCCGCCGACCACGGGGAACTTGGCGGTGGGGAAACTTCTGTTGTCTCAGAATTACTAAACTGACTTGAACCTCAAACTGAGTATTTTTCTCTGCCTACTGGGATTTGAACTGAGATCAGAACTGGATTTATGCAGCTGTGTCTGTAAAACAGTGGACGTCTCATTAAAGCAAACTGAGTATTTCACACACTGTGGAAACGTATGCTAAACAAGGTCTGTGTCCTTCTAGGAATTCAGTCATGTTCAACAATGAGACGATGGCAGATGTTCACTTTGTGGTCGGGCCGCCCGGCGGGACGCAGCGGGTACCAGGACACAAGGTAAAACCAGTCACGGGCTGCAGATCCGGGGTCAGAGAGGGGGGGGGGGTAACCTCCACCGTTTGGTTTTCTGCAGGCGGTAAATCACGTGAAAGGTGGGGAATCTGCCGCAAGGTGTCGAGCCTTGTGCTTCAGGATTTGTCAAACAAATTGATGTTTGCTTTTCTAAATGAGGCAAAAACGCTGAAATCGGCAGAATCAACATCAGCAGGGAGCAAGTACTTTTTTACATGACGTGGTTCAACAGAAGGCTGTATAATGAAAGGAAAGTTTGTCCCTTCATGCTACACACAGAACTTAACAGATAATTAAATGTACATTAAAATATGGGAACATTTAAAAGACATAAAACACGGACCACCCACTGAGCGCTTGGATGTAGAAGCGGCAGGTCTTTGTGAAGATGTGGCCACAATTAAGTTTGCACAATATACGGGCTGTGTTCGAAACGGAAGGCAGCTGCATCGATACCGAAACAGACAGCTGCCTCAGAAGGCAGCTCTGCTTACATTAGTTTCAAACAGCCTTCAGACGCAGCTCTTACGGCAACGTGTGACGTCAGCACGCCGTCTTGCGTCTCTACTGGCTGTCAGAAGAGACGCAAGACCTGCTGAGTCAGCCATCGTTTCACCATCGTCATCGCAATGTGCCCGTTCGCTATGGTCAGATCACAGGGGGTCAAATAGTCAAATGAACTCACCAACATTTCGACCCAGCAGCCGCAGCTTTGTTCTTCATCAGGTTATCAAACAACCAAAGCTGGCCCCGCCCCCGTCAGCTGGAGAAAATCACAGACGCAGTTCGTTTGGCTGCAATAAGAAAAGAGACTTTTGTAAACCACCTGTGGCGGTTTTTTGGGGGGGAGCCCACAGGGTCCAGTGGCTCTGTAACACAGACCTTGGACCCCCCTTTGGCCATATGTGGCGCTGATGCTTAAGGCAGAACAGATGTGTCTCAACTAGTCGGATCCTTTAGGACGTGACACCACCGCTGTCCGGCGCCAAGGTCGTTGACCCTGATAGAAAGTGTTGCCCCAGGAGCACGTGGACATTCAACGGTGAAGGTGGAGAAATATAACGTGGATTGTTTCATGTGTTGTTCTATCAACAAGGTTTTTGCAGAACAAGCTAGCACGCGGACTATAAGAACGCTTTTATAGGCGAATGTTACCTGTTACTGGAGTTCGCATGATTCACTGCACTGACTTGAGAAGAGCAGTTTCAGTTTCCGTCATAAAGCAAAGATTTAATTCATGACAGTCTGACGATGTTGTAACTGTCATGTTACTGTTGGGAACTTAGATCCAGACAGACTTTGACCTTTTTCATGTAAGCTGCTTCTACAAATATCAACACCGTCGATGCTGTAAAATCGAGATCAGATGCAACATGCAGCCAAATGGGGATCCCTGTAACGCACAGATGATGGCTCACCATCAAGTATTTTATTTTGTGTATACTTCACATCAGGACTAATAACGGGTGAACATGGAGACGTTTGGTGTTTCCGGGCAAAGGTTATAGTTGGATCACTACTATATAGTGCCTTACTGTTCATTAAGCCCTACAAAGCAGTGTTGCATCAAAGAATGTCCTGCAACTTGAGCTAAAGTTAACAGGAAGGTTTGTTTTTGTATAATGTAATTTAGTTTAAAACTATAACTAAGTTACTGAAACATACTAAAACATTACATTAAATATTAAACAAGACATTTTAAAAGCTTGAACATTGATCTCAGACAAAACAACTGGATCCCATCCTGGCCCCTTTAGAAAAGCTTTAAAAGCTAAGGGCTTTTTCGTGCTGTAACAGGTTTGCAAAGTGAAAAAGCCCCTAAATAAGATTTAGAACCTGAAAATGAGCAGAACACCACCAAGTCCAAGCTGAGTCAGCGTGGCTCCTATCTCGGCTCTCTTTCCTCTGAACGATCAGCGCTGCTCTTTAATCCAAAACCCCCGTCTTCCTTTTCCAATGACTGTATTTCTGTTTAAGGTAACACGTGTTTTTTTTTAGCAATTAAGCCGGAAACAAACTGATGAGAAACAGAAGTGTAGCAAAGTGTAAAGGAGGTATTAGGCTGCTGCTTCTACAAGTGCATCATAACACTGGATGTAATTTTCTTTTAATAACAAACATAAAGGTTCAGTCCTAAAAATGAGCCAAATATCTGACTGAACTGCGGCGCAAGACATCAGGAAGTCAGTGAAAGCAGGTAAAGCGGCGGTCACGTGGTCACAGCTGTCAGGTTGGTATCTGTGGAGATGTTGTCTCTAACGTCACCATGTTGTTCCTCTGCTCTGTCAGTACGTCCTGGCCGTCGGCAGCTCGGTGTTCCACGCCATGTTTTACGGAGAACTGGCTGAGGATCAGGACGAGATCCGGATCCCTGACGTGGAGCCTCCTTCGTTCCTGGCCATGTTGAAGTACGTCAGATTCCTTCAGTGTTTGTAGACTGGAAACCTTTAGCTTTGTTTCTCTGTAGAAACACCAGACGCTCAGTTTAATATGTACAATAAATAGGAACAGCACAAAGTGAGCTAAACCCGCCCTCTGCCTTCTCAGGTACATCTACTGTGATGAGATCGACCTGTGCGCCGACACGGTGCTCGCCACCCTGTACGCCTCCAAAAAGTACATCGTGCCTCACCTGGCCCGGGCCTGCGTCAGCTTCCTGGAGACGAGCCTGAGCGCCAAGAACGCCTGCGTGCTGCTGTCTCAGAGCTGCCTGTTCGAGGAGCCCGACCTGACGCAGCGCTGCTGGGAGGTGATCGACGCTCAGGCCGAGCTCGCTCTGCGCTCCGAGGGCTTCTGCGACATCGACACCCAGACGCTGGAGAGCATCCTGCGGCGGGAGACGCTCAACGCCAAAGAGATGGTGGTGTTCGAGGCGGCGCTGAACTGGGCCGAGGCCGAGTGTCAACGGCAAGACTTGACGCCGACTATCGAGAACAAGCGCCTGGTGCTGGGGAAGGCCATCTACCTGATCCGCATCCCCACCATGGCGCTGGAGGACTTTGCCAACGGGGCGGCGCAGTCCGGTGTGCTCACGCTTCAACGAGACCAACGACATCTTCCTGTGGTACACCGCCGCCAACAAGCCCGAACTGTTGTTCTGCACCAAACCTCGGAAAGGCCTGGCGCCGCAGCGCTGCCACCGCTTCCAGTCCTGCGCCTACAGGAGCAACCAGTGGCGCTACCGAGGCCGCTGCGACAGCATCCAGTTCGCCGTGGACAAGCGCGTCTTCATCGCCGGCTTCGGCCTGTACGGCTCCAGCTGCGGTTCGGCCGAGTACAGCGCCAAGATCGAGCTGAAGCGCCAGGGCGTGCCGATGGCCCAGAGGATCATCAAGTACTTCTCGGACGGCTCCAGCAGCACCTTCCCCGTGTGGTTCGACTACCCGGTGCAGATCGAGCCCGACACCTTCTACACCGCCAGCGTGGTGCTGGACGGCAACGAGCTCAGCTACTTCGGCCAGGAGGGCATGACAGAGGTGCAGTGTGGGAAAGTGACCTTCCAGTTCCAGTGCTCCTCGGACAGCACCAACGGCACCGGAGTGCAGGGAGGCCAGATCCCAGAACTTATCTTCTACGCCTGAGCCGAGCCGGAGGGAGGACGCCGCAGAGATTCCTGCTTCACTGCCATGTAGTCTTTTTATTTTGGAAGTTTGGAGACGAGGACGGAGGCGCTGCTGGATTTACTGCGGAGCGTTGGAGGACGGTTTGATTTAAACATGAAGACCCGAGCCTCACATTCCTTCACCGCCTGTGTTGTTGTTTTGTTTCACAGCAGCTGTTGTTGTTTCCGTTTATTAGTTACAGGTAAAGCAGGAGAAAAGAAACCCAGACACAGCAGAGACTGTTATTGGTTAATGCAGTGAATTAAAAACCCAATATTCCCATAAAGATCACTGATTTTCAACGTTGCTCCGAATCAAAAAAAAGGTAAAGTTGAGACGTCGTCATTTGGTCTGTAAACACCAAACAGCCGTACAATTTTCAGTTTGATTGTTATTAATCTTTTTGTTTTTTTCATTATTAATCTTTTAGAAAACCTCATCACATTCAGGTGAATGATTTTAGTTTAGTAATCGTTTGAGCGTTAAGTGTAAAACAGACGAGGCAGCTGCACAGCAGATTTTATTAGCGTTTTGAGACACACTCCTAAATGTGTTTTTAAAATGCAATAAAATACAAACTACTGTCCCGGTTTCTTGCCTTAAAGATGGCGTGCGAGTCGAACGACGTGTTTATAAGCCGACATTATGTCAGACCTCAGTCCTCCTCTTCTGACGTTCAGACTTTGGTTGAATTTAAAATGTTCCTGCTGTAACTGAAGAACTGAAGGACTTGATGAAGCACTACTTTTTAACCTGTGCAGGTGTTTTCACCGTCTGTGGTTCTTGGTATTTAATTAAAGCTGAATATAAACACAGACAGCTGATCACATCCTGCCTGTTACTCCAGTTTTAGACACTACTGCAGATATACTTTAAGCTTTTACCTCTTTTTTTCTGTGCTGTCTTTGCTTTCTGGGCTTCTTTTCTGAGTAAATCCACTTTAAAGTCCACCTGCCTGCAGGATAACAGCTAATCTGAAAGGATCTGAACTATTATCTAAACTTTATTTGTGTTGTATTTAAAGAACTCCTCAGACTGTCACTCTTACAGCCAACTCTCCCAGTGCTTTTATTTTATTTTAAATCATACCATTATTCTTTCGTTAACGGTGTAAATATCTCTGTGACCGTGTTGCCGCACTTCTTCGTCTGCCCTCTTTGAAAGTTTTATATGATTCTATATTGAAGAAACATATTTTTGGACGTCTTTTGTTTCCTTGTTATCTGATTCCACCCAGAATGTGCAGTGAGTCGGTGGCCTTAAGGATGTGGTGTTGTGACAAATTTGGAAATAAAAGGTTCAGTTCTGAATATTTACTTGTATTGTTTTATAGATGTTTAGATCTACCTGCTGGATGAGCTGATCAGTTTTCTGATATAAGTGAAATTGATCCATATCAGCAGACATGAGGACAGAAATAATAAATGACCAGCTGCAGATATCAAGCAGAAACTTGGCTGCCTGGTTTTTACAGTAAGTAATTATATTATTATATGATATACAATTATAATCCATAAATCATTAATATATATTTATGCTAATACTCAGTGATAGAAAAAGTACTCAGATACTGTACTTAAGAAAAAGTCCTGCTTTCAAAATGTTACTTACTTAGTAAAAGGGAGTATTAGATTAAAAGTTTACGTACATAGGGTGAAGTCAGCAATAAGACCATCTAATAAGCTATGTATGAGATCTAATTATATTTTTAAAAATTGCCACAGGTCTCTTAAATAATTATTTGTAAAAAAGTATAATTGTTTTGTAATTATGAGAGTTTGAGTATCGGTGTTTCTCTGGATCATTCTACCTAAGCTCCGGTAAAAGCGGCCAGCTGTTTCAGGTAAACGTAAAGAGAGAATAACACAGTGATTTTAATGAGGAAACTGACATTGTTGTCTTTGGGGAATCATAAGTAATTAAAGAAATATTTAGGTTTTACATGGATTTGTACATACACCCTCAATGTCTTTGTAAATTTTAGCTCGCTAGTTTCGCTAAATATCTACCTAAAATGACTATTTTCACGAACATCCAAGTTTCTTAACAAATTTGAACTGTTTCTTTATTTTAAAGAGCCTGGCAAGACATCTTTCATAAACCTTTAACTTTGTTGGTAAGGTTACTCAGAGTTGGTTTGAGGAGTGAAATTTACTATGTGGAGCTCCTGATGTTCTTGATGTACGTGATGTGCGTCACGTAGGCTGGGTCCCGCCCACTGTAGAAATCTCAGACCAGTCAAAAAGATTTATACATGTCAAGTAGCGTTGCAGCAACAATTCAAGATCAGTAATTGTGATTGGCTCCAAACTTATTTGGCCCATTTTACCCTACTCATTATATATTTTATTTGACTTGCGAAAACTCAGCAGTTTGGGTCCCCTGTCATGTTTCAGACGTTTCCCCTCTAAATTTCTCACAGTTTTGTTTTAATAACCATGTAAGGAATAAGAGGTAGCCTAATGATAGATGCACATGACTTGGTAAAGTATTGAAGTAGTCCGGACTAGAGCCCTGCACGGGCCTCAAATCTAGGCCCGAGCCCGGCCCTAGCCCGACCCGTATCCGACAGCTCATCAAAATTATGAGCCCGAGCCCGAACCTGTTTTTTTTTAATTATACAGCGACAGCCTGCCCTATTTGCAGCCATTAAAATATGTCAGTTTTGTTAGTTATGTTTCTTGAGAGAGAGACACTCCGTCGCACGTGTCTTTATTCCCCTGCAGCAAAGACGCAAACATCAGCCCAAGGATCGGTACGTGATGTCACCATCACAGGAAGCGCTTCTGCCGGCTGCACATACAGGTCCGTGTGTGGCGGCGGTGTCGCTTACTGATCCATCAGAAATGCTTGGGAAAATGTAGCGTGTGTGGAAGCTACCGCGCTACTCGGCCAATAAAAGAGCTTCGTTACTGAAAAGCTATTTGATTCAGAAAATAGCGACGCTACCACCAAGCTACTGAGAAATGTAGTTAAAGAGATTTGTCAAATATTTGTCCCGCCCCCGCCCTGCTTTGGACTTAGGCTGGCCCGGGTCCCGAAACAAACAAACCTCTGGATGAGACCATGAATGAAACAGGAAGTGGCAAAAAATAAAAGCAGGAAATTTCATAACATTTTTTCTATTAAAGCTGGAATCTTTTATTTTATTTTCTTTAACAGATAAAACATAAAACCTCTCTCCACCGTCACCGACCCCAAACACTCCGCAGACCGCCGGTTGTTCATGTGCCTTTTTTCTTCAGAACTTAAACTTAAAGAACTTTAATTTTGTGCGTCAGACGAGGGGCCAGCTCCTTTTAAAAATAAGCAAAGTAACGACCCAGAAGATTCAGTCACGTTGTGTGATGATCTTATCCAACATGTGAAGATGCGACTCTCCTGAAGATGACCTCCGACTCTCCACAGGACCTGGTGGGATTTTGTTTTTAGATTAATTTAAACTAGTAACGGCGCTACTTGTAGCGACGCTGCTGCCCAACACTGGACAAACGTTTGGAGGATTTTTTTTTAATGACGACCAAGCTGCCGAGCTGACAGCGAGTAAAACATGTTTGATCAATTTAGCCTCTCAAATCAACGCTTTACTTTTTACAATACTTTACTTAGCTACAATAAAATCCATATAGGCTATATATATACTATATATATATACACTGTGAGGCAGGCAGGCTGCTCGCAACAGCGCTCGCAAATGAAATGAGCAATAGGCTAGCCTACAATCTAAACAAATTAAATAAAATAAATTAAAAACAAACTTGCATGTTATCTTACCTTATAATGCAACAAAAAACATGGCCATTTTTTCCAGTAGTTTACAACAGCTAAATGAAAATAAAGTCCAATCAAACAAAAAACATAGGAGAAACTTTCTGTGTGCGCATGAGACTGTCATGTCAGTAATATGTCAGTGTAATTATAAGAGGTTAAAAACAGGTTATGAAATGTCTTTCTATGTTTGTTTTTCAACTTCTCACATTTTCTTTTAATTAACGTCTAAAAATATAAAAAGGATAACCCAAAAAAGGCCCGAGGCCCGGCCCGCATGTGAACTATGACGTGAGAATTGGCCCGAAGCCCGGCCCTATAGGGGCGTAAATAAGTCGGGGCCCGTCGGGCTCGGGCTGAAATGCAGGGCTCTAGTCCGGACAGGAGAATTATTAAGAATCAGAATCAGAAGGAGCTTATTGCCATGCAGTGTTTTACACATTCACCTTAACACCAAAGCAAATTCCTTAACGTACAGAAGGTTGTCATTTCAGGAGGTGGGCCGGTGTTTTTGAATGATAGAAGCAGAAGACGGATGAGTTTCGGAGTTCTGCTCGTCAAAAGGCGACGTGTTGGAATATCACTTCCTCTTAAAGTGACCGCGCCTCCAAAATAAAAGAGGATGTGGTTTTGCTGCAATGCTTTAGGCTATGTCGAGTTTATTAAGATTTTACTTTGAAGAATTCCGGAAATTCAAAAGAATGTCTTGCTGGACATTTACTGTGCCGTGTGCCTGAAAACACCTGAAACAGCCGTGGGTATGCGCGTGATTGGTTTGATCGATACAGCTCCTCGGATCATGGACCTGATTGTAAAGTTTCTCTGTATTTTTCCGTTTGCTGTGACTGTCAGTGGTAAGTTTATTGTTCTTATCTTGCTTTTAGTCTGTAGGGAGGAAGTCACTGTCTGTGTGAAAGACGGGGACAAACGAACAGCGCTAAAGTCTGTTCCTTAAATTGGCGACGCTTCATTTACAAATTGTAGCTAAAATACAGCATGTTCGTGAAACTTTTCTCAGACTTGTAGAAAACGTGTTTACTGCCTGTGGTAGGCCTATTTAAAAAAACCCTTGCATCTAATTTGCCTTCTGCCCGTCTTTTAGAGTGAGTGTTGCGCATCAGTCGCCAGTGTGCCTTCTGTTGGACCTCAGACTTCACATTAACTGGGTTTTAGCCTAAATCATCTACAGTGACACTTTCTCTTTGCCTCTACCGTCTGAAATCAACAGACACCTCAACCCAACAAGGTTGCTCTTCTAAATCCGTTAATAATCATAGACTATATTATTTGGGTTAAGAGATGGTCCAATCTCTGAAGTAGCGTGTTAAGCAGACCCGAGGCCTTCAGGGGCCCTATTCAAAATTCAGACTGTCGGGCTCTGTCACTATACATGACACAGAAACATCTCTTGTTTTTAAATAAGACCCGATGAATCTTTCTTATGTTTACAAACACACCAAAGCAAATTTCTTAAACCTTCTTTGCAATTAAACTGATTCTGATCAAAAACACTTCTGTTTGCAGTCAAACAGGAAACACATAATACCACCAGTGCTACTGAGTTTAATGGCAGTTCAAGAGCCAGTAGACACTGATGAACTTTGTGCTAAATAAAAAGACTGATAAAGTGATTATGACCAAAGCTTAAATCTTTATTAACAGCCAGACAAGAGTTTAAGAGAAAAAAACTACAAAACAGTTGACAGCATCATTTTTCTCACTCAGCTTCTTTATGAGTGATGTAACGATAGAAAAGACTTTCACTGTCTTTTTGAAAAAGTCAACCTGCGCTGGCTTTACTGCTCACCACATCAACAGGCACAGGTAGACCTATGAGTAAGATTACCAAAGAAAATTAGTAATTTTAGTAAATGAATATGTTCATACACTGGTAATTGTTTAGTTTTTGTTGATGTACGAGTGCTGTCAACTTCTTGGATGAAACCAATGATGGACCTGCTGTGAATTAATAAAAATAAATAAATAAATAAATTGCCTGAATTCAAATGACTTGTGTTCTTAGACAATCTGCAAGAGTTTGATGCCGTCTCCTTTTAAAAAGTGACTTTAGATAAGATGTCTTTTTAACACTGGCAGTTTTGGAGGAAGCTCCATGATGTTGCTCCAGAATCAGTCCTTAAAAACAGATACTACACTCCCTACCTGCCAGATTTGAGATGTAAATAATGAAAGAACAGCATCTCTATAGGTTTAACTGAAACACCTCCTACCAGCACAGTCAGCTCATTGGGTGACATGACCCTGTTCAAACCTGGCCTATCTGTTTTTGTTCTGTTAAATGCTTTATAATACCAGGTTTTGAGAACAGCTCAGCTCCAAAGACAATGTTAGATAGATAAAGAGACCCTTGTCCTAATATAGCAAGCTATAGCGTTAGCATTATTGATAGCAGCGCGGCTAACTAAGGCCAATCTAAAATGGGAAAACAGAGCCTGTGGGCTTACGTACCTTTTATCTTCTTGCCTCCTCTCTTCTGCTGTCTTTTTACATGTCCAGAAAAACATCATCTTCTCTTGTCAGACATCAAGCCTGACTGACCCAGTATAACGAGTGAGGTCACAGCAGGGTTGGAAATTAACTTTTTGGTTCACCAAAACATTTTTTTTACCGGCCAAAACGCTCAATTGTCTTTTGTGTAACATTTGATTCTGTCCTTTTAATTGAGTGAATGCGACATAAATGCAGAAGTTCTTTCTGCATGACAGTGGCTTAACTCTCCCCTCCCAGCTCCTGTTGCCTGTACTTCTGCGTCAAATCGACGGCGTAGCCTCTGCGTAGCCCCTCTACCCTACGCCGTCGCCTGAAGTGCACCTCCTCAAAAATGTAAGTACACGTTGAATCTATGCGGACCATAAGCTCTGTGATTGGTCGGCTGGGTAGCTTCACAACGCCTCTGAACCGACAGGAAGTACCCCACGCTTTGAAGTAACTTTTAATAGTAGCCAAAACGGCAGCTGTAACACAGTGAATCAATATATTTGACCGTCACAACTCGAGCGAAACGACTCGTTTAGTATCAGACTGTGATCCATTCGCTCTGTAACATTTGAAAACGCTACACCAGCCTACGGTGTAGGTACGCACGTAGGCTATGCAGGAGTATAAATCAAGTTTAACCCCCACCCTCTTAACAATCTACGCCAATCAAACACTGGAGTAACACAAAGAACATAAACAACAACCAATGAACGCGTCTAATCCCTGTGCCACAAGATTTTAAAAACATTGGTACATCGGGGACCAATTTAAGTGGACTGCTGCGAATTACCGTAAAATAGAAATTATATGACGAATATTTTTTACGAGCCAATGTGGCGATAGCCTTCAGACATTAGGCAGCCAAACGGAAAATCCACCCGCATTTGTTGGTGGCTTCTGTTAGTTTCCATCCCTTTTGTCTCAGGGTCAGGAGTCACAGGTCACAGCTGATTTTCCATAGTATATAACTAAATTAAATAACCAATATGCTTATTATGGTGTGTATTATAGAGAGCTGTTTTTATTATATTTTATTATTTTACATTTCTTTTTTCAGTGATTTTTATTTTATTTTATTTTTTTTCTTCCACCACTTGCAAGCAGTGACTGTAAGGGGCCCTCTGCTGGCCAACGTTAAAAAGGTCACTTACTGGCTGGGCCTGCTCTGTTGTCAAGACCTTTAAAAAACGGAAACCGTCAGGAGTGAAGTCGTTTGTGTTGAGTGTGGATGTGTCTTCAGTGACTCTTCTGCAGTGAGACTCCTGCTGTGTTGCGTGGTTTGCAGTTTTAAAACCACTTATGTCATTTGAATGGATTAGGGGGTAGTGATGGTGCAGTGGATAAGACGTATTTGGTGTGAGAGACGTGGGTTCAGTTCCCACTGTAACACGTCCACCAATGTGTCCCTGAGCAAGAAACTTAACCCTGAGTTGCTCCAGAAGTGTGCGACCTCTGACATGTTTAGCAATTGTAAGTAACTTTTAGATAAAAGCGTCAGCTAAATGAATGATTATCATTATATATTACATTGGCTACTGGATCGGTTTATTCAGCGTTTGCATTGATAACGTGAATCTTTCTGTGCAACATTATTACAGTCTGCTGGATACAGTCAGTTGGTTATGGTCACTCTACAGATAATTATGCTGCAAATCTAGAGCATTACCAAAAAGATTTACGTACGAGTTCATTGTTGAGAGAGTTGCAGATGTGCAATAAGGTGGTTGGGTGGATCAGACCTTGCCAGTTGATCAATTTATTCAACATGGGAGGAATGTTGTCTCATGAAATGTGATGACAGACCTGATTTAGAGCACAAGGTGGAGCAGCACTGAATTAATCAGGAAAAACATCAGCTGTGTGTGTTTAAGTGTTTGAAACTGTCCTTCAGAGATGTTCAAGCTCTGTACATGTGATGTTTGTCTCCCCAGGAGTGATTCGGGCCATCTGCCCAAATCGGACAGTTGAGTCAGTGGTAGGTCAAAACGTCACACTGCCATGTCACCTGGATTCCCGGTACAGTTTGGAAAATTCTACCATCGATTGGAAACGAATTGACCTCAACGGGGTCGTCTACTCGTATCGGCACCGGCGGGAAAACAGCATCAACCAGATGGATCAGTACCGAGGCAGAGCGACGGTGAACCTCGAAGAGCTGAAGAGAGGAATCCTGACCCTGCACATCTCCCCGTCACAGCTGTCTGACAGTGGAAAATATGAATGTTTTGTCTCAAGGCCGAGGACCTACTGTTCTGCTAACCTCACTGTCGGTGAGCCTGCTCGAGTTCAAAGTGTCATACTAAAAAGGTTTTTAGACCCTGATTTGAGTCCTTTAAACCCCCACTGAGTCTGATCTGATACTAAGATTCATCCTAGGATCCACAGCGCTGATTAAACATATCAGATTGAAAAACAGCTGTAACCTGTTAAACTTAGCACATCTTATCCTTCATGAGCCACTGAAGTTCAGTCAGGTCCCTTCGTTGGACTACTAGAAGATATTAGTCTATTTTCTGAGTACTGACAACATTTTTGCCTTATTTTTGTGTTTTCACCAGTGAGCGAAGACCAACAGAACAGAAACAGGGATGTTTCCAGCACGACCAGACCTTTGCTGGATGAGCCGGGCGATCCTGGTAAAGTACTCTGAGCTGAAGTTCAGTCGTTTTTAAGTGGTTATTCCTGGAAATGTGCAGCTTAAGTGTGAACATTAACATTGCGGAGAATAACTACATGAAATTACAACCACATATTTTGTAACATTGACAAGAGAAACTCTGTCTGTGATTATGACCATCCAGTCTTCATCTGCATTGCTGAGGTTGGACTCTCTTAATTACCAGCTTTTCCAGCATTTAGGCTGCTGTGCTGGTGTAGAGGCCGAGGAAACTGTGTTTCAATCATGTGATGTGATGCTGCTCAGCCAATCAAATCTGTGCATTCAGATAAGCATTGCGACTCGAGCCCGCGAGCGAGATTCACACAGGGAGAGAGGAGACGAAAGAGAAAAGGGATTTCACGTGGCTTTTAACCAAGAATGTGCAGATTCTCACATTCCCACGCAGGGCTGGACTGGTAATCCGGCACAGCTTTGGGGCCACTGTAACGTAAATTATTTATTTATTTAACTGTTTAAAAAGATGTGCCAACTACCGGCCCATAAAGCACAGACAGCGACCCACTGGGTAATTTTCTGTGGGTCAAGTAGAGGTCATTTCCTGTTGCTTTATAGACTTACTTTAGGGGGTAAAACAGGAGAAAACTATAACTATTGTATTAAATTAGTCATTATGATGTGCCGGACCTTTGCTTGGGGAAATTTTCTCTAACTGCACCTCTTTGATTTTTTATTGAATACCCCAGTTTTAAGGTAATAAAAACATCACAGATCATTGGGTAAGGTCTTCATACACCACTGAAAACATAGTGATGGATGTTATATTGCATTTCTGTCAATAAATCTTCTGAAATATTACAGACGGAACCTTTAAATTAGAATCAAAAATGGTTCCTAAGTATGTAAACTATCTCAACAGGCATCAAAACAAGAGGAAAATAAGGAGTCTCGAGTGGACAAATATCTCAGAAGCTGGACAAAATAGTACATGAGCAGTGCACTAAACCTGGATTAGTGAAATAAATAAATAAATAGTGAAATAATAAATTAATACATAATTGACATTGTGTTGGTTTTCAACTCTCTGTCTCTCTGAAATTCTTTCAGATGGTGTAAAGAGGAAGATTATCACCACTGTCGCAAGTATTTTCTTCATTCTCTGCATCGTGTTTGTGGTTCTGGTTCTGGTTCCGGTTCTGGTGAAATGTAGAACGATTTGTAAGTTACAAAGCATTCTCCTTATTTAAATTTAAAGCCCTGCTGTGTGATCACAGTTGTGGGCAGGTTTGTTGTGGCTAAATGTGGAACTACAACACAAATCTTCTTCGGTTGTTTTGCCTTTTCCTCTGATGCAGACGCAGACCCGGATGTTGCAGACAACTTGGGAAACAACGTGCATGGCCCAGACTTTGTTCCTAATTTTTAATAGTTTTTAGGTCACAAAATGAATAGCGTTTTTTTTTAAAAAGAGATAATATATATTTTTAAACTTAAGCCCACCAAAAAAGGGACCTTTTTATCCTGTAATATTTATTGCGTCTAGTCCTCATATCCATGAATTCATACGAGTGACTGTGCGTTAACAGCTGGTTAATGTGTTTGTATTTGAGAGACATATCTGATAGCAAAACATTGTTTAGGTCTTTGCCAATTTCACTAATTGACTTTTTATCTATTTAAAAGTACCACAAACTCTAATAAAGGAAAAGTGCTGTTTAAAACTGGCTAATTGTCTTTGTCAGGCTCATCAGTGAAGAAAAATGATCTGAAGTCTGCAGTTTATCAACATTTAGTGTTAATGTTCTGTTAGAAGAAGCAATTCCTTGATGTGTGTAAGAGAGTCAGGACACGTTCACGTACAAAAGAAAAACTGAACAGATGACTGTAATCTGTAATTCTCCAGGACTCTGGGTTTTATCAGCGCCAAATCGTTTATCTCGTCCCTCTACAAAATGTAGAAGCAGCCACATTTCTGAATCTTTCCACCAAACATTTTAATAATGTCAGACAATTTTCATCATTGCAGTGTAAAATCTTTCACAGAGCCTATAGGTTACAATAAAAAATAATGTCTGGATACTTTAATTTAACTTTAATATTTAGGCCTTCAGTTGGGTTTATTTCTCACATTACGCTGTTGATGGACAGTTCTTCACAAAGTGAATCCACTTTGTTTTGCTTTATAAATGACACAACAACATTTGTACAAGACTCTGCTTTTCTTTATACCCTCTCTCTCTCTCTCTCTCTCTCTCGCTCTCGCTCTCGCTCTCGCTCTCGCTCTCGCTCTCGCTCTCGCTCTCTCTCTCGCTCTCTCTCTCTCTCTCTCTCTCTCTCACACACTGCAGTCGGGAGCAGCAGCAGCCACCTAGTGTTGTAGTACTCGAATGTGGTCTTGGTCTCAAGACCGGACTTAAGACCACTTTTTGATGGTCTGGGTCTCGTCTCGGACTCGACCGCATTTGTTCTTGGTCTTGTCTCGGACATTGAGGACTCAGGATTTTATTTCAAGACCATAACTTTAGGAATATCAATAAATTGCTTTTGCATCGTCTGATTTATTTAACATCCAAACTTTGATTGGAAGTAAAACTTATAGCTTCAAATGCGACCAGTAACTCTAATTAAAACGTGTTGTTATCATTAACGACTGTCCCCCCTCCCTGCGATGCTTATGTTGATTTCAGGTCTTAGCGTTTGTATGTGGATTTTTTTAAATAGGAATGTGGATCTTTCAGATCAATTTGAGAAATACCTATGATCCGGTTCCACATTTTATTGTGTATCATGTAACGTGGGGAACTGGTCTTGGTCTTGATTTGGTCTCGGTTTGGGCGGTCTTGACTACAACACTACAGCCACCATTGTTCTTTGTCTGTTGTACTTTGTTTGCAATAAGCTTTGTTTTGATCATGATGTTTGTGACTCCTCTGTGTCGCCTCCCAGGGTGAGTCAGGGTCGTAACACTTGATGCACTACATGAAATCGTTTTTGAGACATTTTCTTTCCTGATGTCCTGATGAGCCAACCCTCCCAAGATGTAACAAAAAGCAAAATTACAGGAGTATGAGACATTCATTTCTTGATGTTGCTGTTGTTTAATGAACAAGTATCACTAATATTCACAATAACATATGGTTTTACTGAATAATTAAGTAAACTACTCGCTTGAATGGGGGGACCACTAGATGCCACTTACACAGCGAAGCTTTAAGCCACTAAGTGGTGTAAGGGCAGAAAATTGTATTCTTCTTACATTTACTATCCATTTATGCAAGTACTTATAATTGTGCTATTTTTCCTTTATTATTATGTCTTATACATTGTTTAAGCTTCAACGTGTTCCTTTTATTATTATTCTTATTATTATTCTCATTCTGCTAGTCTGTCCACAGGTGTGTAGGGTTTAAGTCAAGGATGTGGAGTTGTTTTCTGTTCCTCTCTTGTTTTGTCTGGGACCAGGCAGAGCAGGCAGAGGATCTTTTTGTTCCCAAAACATAGATACTCAGACTGTGTAAATGACTATGCATCACTTTGTTCTGGGCCAGACGTTACTGACTGTCTTAGAAGACAGAACCTCTGGTCCAGCTGATTCTGTTGTAGTACTTCTCTGTTTATTCTCTTTTGTTAAATAAATTCTTCAAAGACAACGGTTGGTTGTAACTCCATTATTTGCCTAATCTCTCACCAGGAATCTAAATTTCCACGACAAGTGGCACAGCTGCCGCTTCTACGCTTGATTCACAGTGTTTGGAACAAACCACACACTCTAACTCCTTTGACTAATTCGTTCCAAGGACACACAGTCCTTTGATTTATTGGCAGGAGCGACGTGCTGTAGTTTATCCGCACCTAAGCCGAAAAAATACTTTTTGCCAGCAACAAATGTTCCATGTGACCAAACCTTTCTAAGGCTGGGGGTGTCAGTTATGAGAAAAACCCGACTCGGCCTCAAAACAGCTGAATATTTCTGAATGAAATTCTTTACATATAACAAATGTGAGACTTTTCATTAATCATCTTGAAACAACTTCAACTTTACTCAGTTACGGATTTTTTATCCATTGTACCTCATCACTGCCAGCACTCATTATTGTTTTTTGGTTTTTTTTTACCTTTATTTAACTAGAAAGAAAACTCATTGGATTAAAATATCTTTTCCAACAGCGTCCTGACCAAGACAGGCAGCAGCACAAGGTTGCAGACGTTAAAACATGTAACATAAACGTAAAAACAATTTATGATGGGAATAATTATTATTACACTAGGGCCTATATCTTTCCTGCTAATTATCATTACATCTCTCTCAATAAGCCACTGTATAATACTGTAGATATTCACATTTATAACTATGTTCTTAGATTTGTACTTTATTTTCTCTACTCACTAACTTCAACTGCCTATTATTTCTATTCCTTTTATGCCTTGCGAGTATCTGCAACAAAGAATTCACGCTCAGAGATCAATAAAGTATTCGGATTGTGAAAATAGGGTAGTGTTTATGACATGCCTTTAGTTACAGAGACGTAGGTTCAATTCCCACTGCGATGCATGTTTCCCTGAGCAAGACACTTAACCCCAAGATGCGCCCTCTGACACAGCAATTGTGATTCGCTTTTGAGAAAAGCGTCGGCTAAATGAGTGATTACCTGCTCATACACCTGATAGCACCACCAGCAACAAGTAACTGAAAAGTAACAACTAACAGTCCAAGTTTTCGCTGGAATAAAACTGACCGTTAGTTGTAGTAAACACACTTTTATTGCATTATCCCCATCTGCTGTCTCTGACAAAGGCATTTGTTTGTTTGTTGTGTGGTGATTTCTCCTAATCCTGTTGGTCATGTATTGATAAGACGTTTAGAACTGAAAACGCTGGTCAGTAATTGTTTCAATGAAACCCCAAGATGCGTCGATATCAAGAGTGACCAGCAGGTGTCACCGTGGAGACGAGTGTCAAGTGTTTGGAACCGGCACAACTGCTTCAAACGAGGCTTTGTGAAACACTTATTGTTGCTGAACTACAAACAAATAATTAGCGCTGGCGCTTATATTGTTTACTTCCGCCAGATGTCACCGTAATTAACTACCGACAGCAGACGTGCGGGAGCTTTTCGTTCCGAGCCAAATTCTGCGTACCTGCACGCTCCTCGCAGGTGGGAAAGGATAATTCATGCTGAGGAAAGAAGTGGGTGCAAATCTCGGCAGGTTCCCACATCTGTTCTGCCTAATTATGCATTTCTTACGGTCTTTTTCAGACACTTTGCTGTGCTCATCTATCAGGCGCCGTTAATTATAACCACATATTTTTGCTGAATCATAAGGAATAATAATTCTTCTTGATGTAATAAATCATTTAAACGATTCTAAACGTTCATACAAGACTTACTTCGAATCATTTCTCACCATTGATGTACCCCACAAAGGATATTATAGCGTTTTAAAAAAGTTTTTGGAGGTACAATTCTCGACAGGCATGCAAAACTCAGCAAAACACCTGCTTGTTGAAGTCGTGTAACCTTTGCTGCACGATGTGAGTTTCAAATGTGAGTTAACCTGTAGGATTTTTAAAGCCGAAACTACACTAACATTTCATATCACCATTCACAGGTTAATAACGTAGGCCTAGCCCAAAGGTTTATTATGTTTAATAAAAAGAAGGATCTTGTCTGGTAGACAATACTGTTGTTTTTATTAAATCATATTCATCTTATACGAAAATCTTCAGCCAAAACAAAATAGCCTAAATTAAATGACAGAGTAATATGACAGTGGCACAACTATGCAGGTGGATCACTAACAAGCAACAAAGGCATTAAAAAAGTCTTTGTACATTTTAACTGTTTTAAATTCTTCAGACTATTTAATGATTCAATATAATAATTTATTTTGAAATGTTGGATTTGTGAATGTAATATTTTCATCTAAAATAAAGAGGTTCAAATATATATGCTTGGCTTTTCTTTACAATGAATATCAATCTTTTCATAAAATAATATTTTAAAAATAAATACATATCTAAAGTCATGTTCTTAAAGAAATATTCGACACAAACACAAACTGAACCACAACTGTAAGCAGTTGTAAGCGAGTTCCAAGCCCCAAGTCGCAGAGGCCACTTGAGTCGACCTAGCCGCCCCACTTGGGCTTTTGGGGACCTTTGGGGGTGGTGAATAAACACCCAGCTTGAAATTAAAGGGACTCGTGGTGACGGAGATTTAAAATGAATGTATGTCTTTAGTAGTGTGATTTACAATTAATAGCAGCACCTACAGCCTGTTTGACACCAAATTTCATACAGCCCCTCGGGAAGGTGTGCCAGATAAGGTCCCCAAGCTTGGTGTAGATTGGCCGTTCCACACCTAAGATATGACATCACATTGTGTTTTTTTAGGGTTTTCACAAATATTTATTAGCCTATAATTGGGACATTTTGTGTCAGATCAAAATTTCCTCTACAAACTTTCATCAGTTTCGTCCAGAGATGGTCTGTGCCAAGATTAGTGCCGAACGGATTTCTCGCTTTGGAGGAGTTAATTAAAATAGGTTTTTGAGTTTTGCGAAATGAAAATGCAAAATCGGACATGTTACCGTACAAAGGCGTGTCCTGTACCATACAATTTGGCAGTATCCCACGAACACGTAGACATAAGGTTTATGAATTTGCGATGTAGTAGCACATAGCTTTGAGGCAAAATGTGTCTTGGCTCAAAATCCCATTGAAATGAATGGGATTTTCCCACGGTATTTCAGCTTGGATTATTGCGCCACCTTCTAGCCGAACTGCACTAAATTTTTCAGGTGTCATCAGGGCCTCATGGGGAACAAATTACCCACGTTATCAATCAGACTTGTCATGGAGATATAAATGCATGTTTTTAGACGTCTTTAATATGCAATAACAGCGCCATCTATAGACATATTTGGGTGAACTTTCGTCCATGGAGTCAAATTCAGGTCAATCCGACTTGTGGTTATGGAGGAACATATTTTTCGTGTTATAGAGCCAACTAAAGGCTAGCTGCACCAAATTCTCAATAATCAAAATATCATCTACAAACTTTTATCAGCTTGGTTCAGAGATTGTCCGTGCCAAGTAGGTCACTGCAGTGGCCTGAACCTACCCTATGAGTTTTGCATCACTAGCACTTAGGCTGCAGTGTCACATTTTTTTTATTTATTTTTTTTACAGAAGACTGATAATAAAAACAAATACGATAGAATAGGGTTCCCAGGATCCCTATTGACACATTTTTTCAGTTTTGTTATTGCAAAAACACACTTTTCCTCATCATATATCCTGAATCTTATTATAACTGTTGTTTATGATACACGTTATGGCAGTGAGTGCAGCGGTAACGACAGATCCTATTTATACTGGGGGAGAGGGTGGTTCTTCCGAAAGTTGGCTGCTGTATTTAAACCCTTCGTGGGTTAGGGAGCTCGATTTGACTGTGAGGGCGACTCCAGCCAGAGCTCACTCCGTGTCGGAGAGAACTCTGAGACTCTAGTTTTGGAAAGGCCCATTTTATTCTGTCAGCAGTGATGAATGTTTGCACTCTAGAATTACTGGAAATAACAAAAAAACACAAGACGCTGGAATACTGAAAAAGGAAAATTTATGACACTTGGCAATCCACATTACACCATTACATTATTCCCACAAGAGCAGCTCTTCTCTTCTGGGATGTCGTTTGTGTTTTGACCACAAACTTCTAGAACTGAATCGTCTCCCACAAGATTACTTGTCTGTATGCTGCCTTCTGTGCCGTGTCAATTTAGACCCATCAGACCATCTTTTCATTGTTCAAAGCTATAGCTTCTCACCTGTGTGTTCTCTTCTCATGTGGATTTTCAGTTGACTACTTAACTCTGAAACATTTCCCTTATATTTCTCAAGAATACGGCTTCTCACCTGTGTGGGCTCTCATGTGTAGTTTCAAGTAACCCCTCTGGCTAAAACAACTTCCATGTTTCAGAAAAAATGTGGCTTCTCACCTATGTGTGTTTTTATATGGAGTTGGAACTGATCGCTGGTTCTGAAGTTTTTCCTACATATTTCACAAGAATATGGCTTCTCACCTGTGTGGGTTGTCAGATGGCCTATCAAGTTACCCTTTTGGCTAAAAGATTTCCCACATGTTTTGCAAGAATACGGCTTCTCACCTGTGTGAATTCTTTTATGTCTTTTAAATGCTGAAGTGTCACAGAACCTTTTCCCACAGGTCTTGCAAAGGTACGGCTTCTCACCTGTGTGGGTTCTCATGTGGACTTTTAAGTGACCCCTCTGGCTAAAAGATTTTCCACATGTGTTGCAAGAATATGGCTTCTCGCCCGTGTGGGTTCTTGTGTGGCATATCAATGAACTGCTAGTTCTGAAGTGTTTTCCACATATTTTGCAAGAATACGGCTTCCAATCTGTCTGATTTCTCAGATGTTCTTGAAATTCTGACATGTACTGAAAACCTCTTCCACATGTGTCACATGTTGCTGCATCTCTAGTTGATCCTGAGTCTTCATGCTCGCCTCCTTTCTGATCTTGGCTCTCAGCATCATGACAGTTGTGAGAGAGGAGCTGGTGGTCACTTTCCAGTTCTGCTTCACTGTGGTCTCTTTCCTCATAAGTAGGAGTCAACATAAAGGTGTCAGTCTCCTGCTTCACTACAAGCTGCTCTCCCTCCTGACTGGTACAGAGTTCCTCCTGTTCCTCTTTAACCTGTGGAGGCTCTGGGTCCTCCTGGTCCAGACTGGGGATCCTCTCCTGAATCCAGAGCTGCTGGTCAGCCAGAACCTCCTCCTCCTTACAGACATGTTGCTGTGGGAGCTCTGGAAGGACAGAGAACAGAAGGAACAGGCTAACGTTACTACAGTGATGGGAAAGAAGGAAATGAAGACACGTGAGGAAACGAGCACCAATATACAGGATATGAAACAATATATAAATCGATTTCCTCTGTTTTGTATTACTAAAACAATGAATCTTTCCTCACCTTTCCTGTGTAACTTTATCTCGGGTTTCCAAACGATATCCAGCAGTCTGCGCTGACGATCGATCTCTTCCTCGTACTCGACGATAGTGTTTTTAAAAACTCTGAATATTTCTTCAGCAGCAGCAGTTAGTCGCTCGTTCACAAACTCTCTCAAACCCTCAACTGAAGACATCGTTACTTCATTACAAATTAAATAATTAACGCCGCTACGACTACAATAACTCCTTCAGGGATTTAAAAAGATGCTGTTAACACTGGAGCTTGTATTGTTTACTTCCGCCGGATGCCACACTATTAAGATTTCCGACTGGAGTGCGGGAGCTTTTCGTTCCGCTTTTAACGGATGACATTTTCTTCAAAACATGTATCAGCAGTGATGGACGAAGCACACAAATCCTGTACTTGAGTAAAAGTACAGATACCCTTGCAAATTATTACACCACTAAAAGTAGAAGTTTCTTTCCGCTTACAAAAAGTACGTGCTTTTATAGGATAGTATCAAAAGTTAAAAGTCCTATGCTTGTCAGGGCTTGCTGACAGGACAAATATAATTTAAAAACAAATTAATTCAAATGTCGCCATGTCAATTATTAGCTTCTACTGTTGGGTAGTTTAATTTATAACAAACATCATACTTTTAAATATTTCTCTCTGTGGTGTAGTAGACTAGAAGTAGAAAGAAAATACTCAAGTAAAGTACAAATACCTCTTACTTGTACTTAAGTACAATACTTGAGTAAATGTACATTTATGTCATTTATTATCAGTAGCAAAGACGTAGGCCTACATCCAAAAGGACGTCTTGCTTCATTCGCCAAAGAATGAAGCAAGACGTCCTTTTTTTGTTACTTTGCATATAATAACTTTGCACAAAAAACAAATAAGCAATGTTAAAAGAAATATTTAGATTTTTTTAAGTAGAAATACCACAGTGTGATTCATTGCTCATTCAAAAAGTAGGAAAAAGTACCACAGTCATTTCATTTACACTGGGGACGCTGGAAACATGTCCCCATCACTTCTTGAAAAGGCTGATTTTGTCCCCATGATTGTTGTTAAAATATAAAATATTCTGCAATAAAAAAACATGCGACAAGAAATGTTAAATAGCAAATGATAATGATTAGGCAAATTATTACTGCATTATATTTCATGATATTTTTATATTTTGAATCGTAACCTGCCACCTGAATTTTGTATTTCACATTATATAAATAATAAAAGTGTGTTGTCTCTGAGCCCTAAATATTTCCACCACTTTTTAACACAAAGAGACACCCTTGGAAAGTACTATCAGCAAAATATATATAAAGAAACGTAAAATTAAGAATGCAGAATGGCCTCTATCAGTGACATATAATTATACAACATTTTAATTACATTTAATGTCCTAACATGTAACATTTGTATTGAGCAGCTAGACAACATTGAGCTCCATTTTACATCCTGTTGGTTAGTTTAACAATGCATCTCATTTTATAAGCTTATTGTCAGTTCTTAACCTGCAAAGTATGTATTATGATTTATGTTTGTGTTTGTACACCAGAATTCCAGAGAAAAAACAGAAGCTGCACTGAAAAAGGAAAATCTTTGACAATTGGCCATCCACATTACACTAATGGTTACACAGCCACTGGTTACACTAATGGTGCACTCACTGTGAAACAAAGATTCATAGATGTAGACGACTGACTGTTCTAAGAAATGCTGTTGCTACATAATGTAATGTATTTAAATACAAAGATTCACTTGTTGCAGAACTGCAAGGTAACAATTTGTCACATTTGAAGGACTTTTTAGTGCATTACGGTGAATCTTAAACGTTGTTAATGTGACTACTGATTTTGAGATGACTTTTCTGTGGTTTCGGATCTGAGTCGCAATGCAAATACTTAAAGAGAACAACATTAACAGATAATCAAATAATATTTTAAGTTGTTTAACAAGAAAACTGTGACTTTTAATCAATTTCAATTTATTTATATAGCCCCAATTCATAACAAAAGTTGTCTCATTGCACTTTTTATAGAGCAGACTGTACTCTTTGTAATACTATCAGAATCAGATTTATTGCCAAGTTGTTTTTACACGTACAAGGACTTTGTTCTGGTGACTGGGTGAACAACAACAATAAACATAGATGTAAAGATATCGAAAGAATGGCATTACAGCCAGTGTCAGTGGGGGTCCTGGGCATTGTTGATGACTTTGGCAGGCTGAACTTATTCAGCTGTCGCAGGAAGTACATCCTCTGCTCGGCTTTTTTGGAGAGGGACATGATGTTCAGCTCCCACCTCCCCAACCATCTCCACTGTCCAAAGAGTTTTGAGCTCCAGGTGGTTCATCTCCACCAGACTTGAGTCCAATAAGGGTGGTGTCATCCACAAACCTCAGGAGCTTGAAGGCCTGTTGACTGGGAGTGCAGCTGTTGGTGTACATGAGAAGTGAATTGATGCTGATGGTGCTGGAGTCAGAGACATGTTTTCCCAGCTTCACGTTCTGCTTCTTGTCAGTCAGGAAGTCTGTGAACCACCTGAGCTGAAACCCACAAACAGAATCCTGACATAGAGTCCAGCTGCTGAAGGATGTATTGAAGGGTCATGTTTGCTGACCCGTTTGCTCTGTTGGCTCACACATCACCACTCTTACCCGACTCAATATCCAATCCCTTTACCCCTGCAATAAATGTTCCTCTCTTGTCTAACTCCAGTCTCCTCCCTATCTTAGTCCTGCACTTAGGTCTGCTAGCCCAGCTGTAACAAAGTTAAAAATAAAGTTTTGGTAATAATAACTTGCTGTTTTAGTTAGCCTACACCAGCCCTATTCAATTAGTGGCCCGCGGGCCACATCTGCCCCAAATGCAACCTCTAAAGGGACTAAAAGGTCAGAAATATAACAAGGTGAGAGGCCATGAAGAACTTTAAAATTGATCAATAAAATCTTAGTCAATTCTAAAACATACTGGGAGCCAGTGTAATGAAGCTAGAACAGGGATAATGTGGTCATATTTCTTTGTTCTGGTTACCTGAGTTCTGGACAGTCTGGAGTCAATCAGTAGATTTTTGGGTTAAACAAGTGAAAAGGCTGTTGCAGTAAACCAGGCGTGAAGAGATGAAGGCGTGTAAAATGGTCTTGGTGTCCTTAAAAGTTAACATAGATCGGATTTTTGCTATAATTCTAAGTTGATAAAAACATGATTGAACAAGCTTTGTGGTGTGCTGCTCAAAATTTAAATTACTATCAAATCAAACTAAAAGGTTCTTTGCAACAGGCTTAAGTGATTTACTAGGGAACCAGCAGATAGCAGTATTTGTTTTGCCATCTGCTGGGACCCAATGACCAGGATTTCTGTTTTGTCTGAGTTGAGCTGGAGGAAATTATTTGACATCCAATTTTTAACTTCACAAAGGCAGTCGGTAAGTGAACTCAGCATTCCTGGGTCTGTGGATCTGACGGACAAGTACATTTGAGTGTCATCAGCATAAATATGAAAATAAATACCATGTTTATGGATGATATGCCCAAGGGGAAGCAGATACAAGGAAAACAAAATGGGTCCTAACACCGAACCCTGAGGCACACCATATTTAACTGGACAGAACGAAGAGACATAGTTGTTTACAGACACGCAAAACTTCCTATTTGACAGGTAGGATGAAAACCATTCTAGGGCAGTACCAGAGATCCCCACCCAGAGCCTCAGTCTGTCTAACATGATGTTGTGATCAATGATGTCAAAAGCAGCGCTATGGTCAAGGAGTACCAGGCCTGAGCACATACCTTCATCAGCAGACATTAAAAGATCATTGGAGACTTTAAGCAGGGCAGTCTCAGTGCTGTGGTACTTCCTGAAACTAGATTGAAACTTTTCAAATAATGTATTTTCCAGTACAGTGAACAGCTGTTTGGACACAATTCTTTCTAAAACCTTTGCAATAAAAGGCAGTTTTGAAATTGGTCGAAAATGTAAGTACGTGATGCATCAAAAACTGTGAGTAAAAAGCCAATACTTTGTCAATGCACCTGTTCAGCACAAACATGTAGAACACAATATTTTTATCTGCTTAGTCTATCATCCACCTCAGCTGTGTTTTGGTTTTACACAAGCACGGTGCTAGCTCGACTAATAGCTAACTGTTACAAACAAGCTTAAGTAAAAGCTGTCTGCCTTTAGTAACTGTTTAGTATTACATTAAAACAGTGGTTCTTAACCTGGGGGTCAGGACCCCCTGGGGGTCGCAAGAATGCTACAATAGACAAAATAATTGAGAAAAAAAACAACAACTTAAAAATAACTAGACGGACAATAGTTGTGAATGGAATCACTTTGCACTGTTAAATCCAGAAGGTGAACGCCAAAGAAGAATAATTTAAAAAAAAAAGGTAATGTTAAGCTAGCTAGCAAACATTAATCACATTAAATGAGTAAGATGGAGGTGTATGTGTGTGCGGTGTTGGAAGGGCGGACCTCAACCTCAAAAAGTGGTCAGACAGCCAGAAAGGCTAAGAACCCCTGCATTACAATATGGCACATGTATAAACACAGCTGCTGCTGAGACTAACCAGCTCTCCTCTCTACCAGCAGCAGCAGAGGCAGGAGGAGGACAGGAGGAAGGACTGACAGGGACTGAGTTCACCGGCATTTTGATGTCAGGAATATGATTTATTTTTCTGACATTTTAGATTTGTTTTCAGCGTTAAAAAGCTACGGCTTCTCAACTGTGTGGGCTTTCATATGGAGTTTCAAGTAACCCCT
>JALXJV020000003.1:39938722-39956472 GCA_024633595.2 Lepomis macrochirus | reverse complement strand
TGATCATAACAAATGCACACGTGCAGCCGTCCTTATTTACCGTAGGACGCCAAATCACACAAACAAACATCTTCCCTACTGTTGCTTTAAAAACTTAAACTCCACCTGGATTAAATCCAGGTGGAGTTTAAGTTTGAGACGGCTCCAACTCAGAGGAGGAACTTTCTGGCAGGGAGCTTCACTCGCTACTCTAAATGCAGGCCAAACTGGGTAACCCACTTGTTAGAAATTCCCATGAGCCTTTTCTTCCTTTTCAGAGCGAGTCTGTGCTCCACATCAGAACTCAGAGGGCTGCACAGAGGAAAATATCTTCTAACACAGAGTTTTAAGCTCTGAAGCAGTGAAATGAATCTGTGGTGACACGATGTTCCCGGTGAAACTTCACACTTTGCTTGTTGTTTCGCGCATGAAGCTGTGGATTCACCAGCGGAGACGCATTCTCACCGCCATACTGAGAGGACACTCGGTGATATAACACAACTCAACATTAATCCAGTGAAAAGGACAAAGTCAAATACTGGCATTACTCAACACGCACTCGCCAGCTGGGTCACAGGGGTCTTTCTGTTATTTCAGCGTGAGGGCGTCGTGTGCTCGTGTTTAAGAGCAGGATTACTTGCTTTTAAGTCTCTGGGAGGCAGAAGAAGGAGCTGAAACCACCACGATCAGCTGCTGAGCGAAATATCTGGCTCGTACAGCGGCGCTTTACAGCTTCTCCTCTGAAAACGACGCCATGAGAGCTGAGCGTGAACCGGAAGACCTGAAAGTCACTATAGAGCAGAGAAGCTGCAGGTCCAGCTGATCATTCACTACCAAACACACCAACACACATTTTATTACAAAAAATACTGACCATTAGCAGAGCCTGCAGAATAAATCAGCGTGCCGCTATTATTAGCCAATATAAGCTGATTGCAGATAAATCGGTATCATCAATCATCGGAGTTTCTAACAGCCGATAAATGACAATTAAAATAGAAACAGTTCCTTGTTTCCACGCCAGGTTCAACGAGCTAACGCGGAAATAAACAGTAAAAATGGCAGAATGTGTCGCTGCATCTTTGAGCTTCAGTTCTGAAGCCAATCCTTCTTTGCAGCGTTACTGCCGCCCGTTAAATGGTTAATGCAACATAAGGCTGCTCGATTACACTAAAAAACATAACCTTGATTTTTTTTGGTCAATGCAGAATCAGAATTATTGAACATTTTGACTCTTTTACGATGTGCGAGCACAAACTGCAACATACAGTCATTTTTGTGCAGGAATGTTATGAGTTTTTTTAAACTTAGTGCTAAACGTTAGCGTAAATAATTTACAGACCGATGTCGACTGTTTTTCTTTTACAAAGATGTATTAAATTAAACCAACTTAGAATTAATATTAGGCCTAGTGATAACGTTCTATGAAAGTTTAATGAATATAGCAGGGGGGCAAAACTGAGGCTGAAGCAGAGCATTAAAAATGTATTAATGAGGTTTAAGCTGAACGATAAAGCATGATGAAGAGGAGTGAGGAGATTTAAGCTGAATGATAAATAAGCATCTTATAGGTTTATAAAACAATTTACTGTTATGTCTGAAGTACACTTAATAGCAATAAATTCATTTTGCTTCACATTTCAATCTGGTGTCTTTTTTAAGTTTGTATTCGACAGAATATTTTATTATCTCAATTAAAAGCACTGAAACAAATGTTTACGTGACATAAAAAAGCAAGTTATTACTTTGGCCGGTGGATTTTTTAATCTAGCAGTTCCACTGGCAGGTGAGCCAAGAAGTTCATTTCCACCGCTGGTTGTTGTGCTTTAGGACGCAGCCTGAGCTGTGGTAGGCGAGAGATCCCCAGAAGGCAGAAGGAAACATTACCGCAGACGGTAGAAATGTGGCAGCGGATGCAGCAGGACACTTTGTTTGTGTTCATATCTTTCTTTTGTTGAAAGGTGATCCAAACAAGATGCAGTGACTTAAACCAACTGTGAGCAAGAAAAGCTTAAATAAGTAGGAATAACATGTCGTAAAAGTTCGTTAGCGACTTAAAACAGTATCTATACTCTCTCCTTTCTAGTGACGTTTATTTCTACGTTTCCACAGCACGGATAAAAAAAAAGCCATAACTCTTCCCACAGCACGGCCCTCTGTGCAGCTGCTGCAGGAGATTTCTGCAGCTCGGTCGGCATCCTCGCCTCTGACAGAGACGCTGTGGGAGACGAGCTCCGTCCCGCTGGACGGGCGGCGTGGGGAGGACGCTGAGCCGAGCGGCTCATCGAGAACAAATCAACACGACGACTGCCAGGATGACTCGAGTGGTCCGGGATGTGTCCCTGCTGTTTGGTTAAAGTACCGGTGTCTCCAGTCAGGCCTTAGAGCCAAGGGTCTGAAAAATAAACTTCAGCGCCGTCAGTCAGTAAATAATCTGATTATAACAAAGGGAGCCAAAGAGACGGGAAGTGGACTGAGCGGTTCAGACAAATATATAGAAATATATATTTATATTGAATAAACTCTATAGATACAGAACAAACTATACTGACAAGTTTAACTTCCCGAAGGTGAGAGAGTGACTTTACCGACGTCAGAATTAAATCTGGACGATAAGAATCAGCTGTGAGACGTTCCAGCTGAGGAGGAACTCTTAGCTTTTGCTGCACCGTGTTGTGATTTGGTGTAGACAGAACGAATCACTTCATATAACAGCTCGTTACTTCCTGAAGCAGAAGAAAACTGTTTTATTGATCCCTCTTCCGTTTGAAATACACAAACAGGATTCATTTACTCATTTAGCCGACTCTTTTATCCAAAGCGACTTCCAATTGCTAAACGTCTCAGAGGTCACTGCGTCTGGAGCAACGAGGGGTTAAGTGTCTTGGTGTCTCACAGTGGATTCGAACCTGGGTCTCTCACACCAACGGCATGTGTCTTATCCACTGCTCCATCACCGCCCCCTCTATACATAATCTATACATGGAGAGATGGCACCCTTTCAGAATAAACTTGTTGGATGGGGCAACCGCAACCAAAGCCCTTACAGGTAAGTCCCGCCACTCGGCAGCCATCTTGGCCACGCCTCCGGGCAGCTATTTCGGACATAAGACCAGGCTCCTGTCTGAACGGATGGGCAGAGAGCCGGAACTTTCAAAGGTCACCGGACATCATTGAAAAAGTTTGACAACTTTCCCCCAAAATAAGCGTTTTTCCCGACCGGTTATTCCTCCAGCACCAAAACAGACTGGCTGAAACATGTTCCCCGCTTTGGCAGGTAAAAGCAGACGATTGGCTTTGTAGCGGGAGGGGCGGGATAACCGCCATCTTTGGCGTTAAGGGTGTTCCCCATAGAGTCATACTGGGGATGTGATTTTTAGCCTCCTCTATAAATATCTCTGCTACACAAACATGGAAAACAAACAATAAGCAAACTTGGTTAAATAAACAAAAGATAACTGTTCAATAATAAATGGTTTAAAATAAAATAATAGCACTGTTCTGATCTGCTAAGCAGCAGAAACTGTGTCTCTGCGAGCAAATTTTAAAAGAAATGAATGCTGCCTGGAAAGAATGAAATCACTCTGAAGACTGAGTGTGACTTGGAAATGTGATGCGAGGAAAGAGAGCCGCAGTAAATGTGTTAAAACGTAAAAAAAAACACTGATGAGGCTTTAAAATCCTCCATGAAGAATAAATGTCACAGTCGTCGTTCCCTCTTCGTATCGCTGAGCCTCTGTAAAACCTTTAAACCATCTTCCATAACCACAAACCCTCATAATACTCTGATGACTATGCATGACCCTCGCTGACGTCGCATTAACATTGCAGGCAAAGCGACTCCCAATATTTTGTCACACAAAGGAGAGTCCTGTGGGACGGGGAGGGGTTCCCATCGCTTTAATCTGGAGCAGTGAGGGGATTATTCCTCCAGGGCGCCGGAGGAGGAGACGAAGAGACGGGGAGGATAAGCTGCAGAGCGAGAGGGAAGACGGCGACGGGGTGGCGGCGGTGGTCTGATGAACTCAGTCTGCAGAGAGCTGGATCTTCCCTTCAGTCGCATCCACGGTGTGACTGAACCAACACGAAGTCTAGTTCAACTTTGTAGTTTTATTTTTGGAGGCCAAAAGTGTTAAAATATAATATAAAGTCTCCTAAAACTGCAGCTCACAAAACTCATCCGAGCACCAGTTCTCAGATCTGAGCACTGAGCCAGAGAGGTGATTTAAAATGATTTCATTGGACTAAAAACTCTAAATGGCTCGAGGCCAAAATATCCTCTGGACCTTCTTCTTCCCTGTGAATCATCAGGAACTCTTAGGTCTTTGGGAAAGGGACTACTAGCTGTTTGTAGACCTCATTCAGTTCCTACACCTGGAACAAACTCCCAGAATCCCATTAAACCCTCAAAACCTTCTTGGTTTGTTTAGCTCAGCAGCAGATATGTCTGCAGCCTCAACCGTCCCATCTTTTAATGTTTTTATTCAGCTTCTTTGTTTAGCTGCTAATTTTATTGCCTTATCTTTTATATATTTTATTCATTTTAATTCCTCCCATCATATCGTTTTATCAGCTGACCTCTCATTTGTATGTAAAACATATGAAACTGCACGCTCTATAATTAAATTTGCCTTGCGTTGCCTACAAGGGAATAAGTTGTGGGTGACATTTTGTAAATTGCTAAATTGCTAACAGAGCATGCGGCATTGATGAGATAAATACCTGGGGGGGGGGGGTAGTTCAATCAAACTGTAATTAGAGAACAGGAAGTGCCTGGTGGAGGTTAGAGGTTAGAGAACCACTGCTTTCAGGTGACAATTAGGGAAAACCTGACCAGGTTTTTCGCCGCATTTACCGACTGCAGATGGTCTCGCGAGCCACGCCAGCTGGTGCACAGATCAGTGTTTTTGTTTTGTTATCAAGCGGCAACCTCCGGGTCTCACAAGCAGGAAGCTTCCGGTCTACAATATGAAGCCGATGCTGAAAAGAAGTCCGGCTCCATTAGAAATAATGGGAAAATGTTTCTCCTTCTCAGCTGAATAATTCCCCCAGTAAACACTTTCACAGCATGATGTTCATTTAGTAAATTATGGTCCCATTTAGAGGAACAGAGACCAGGAAGCAGGGGAGGCTTTAGGGCGGGCTACTGAGCTGATTGACAAGAAGTAGGAATTAAGCCTGTTTGTCGATTAGCCAAAATTAGCATCCCAGCTAATATCGCAGTTAACATGAATTACAGATGCATCTTGCTAACCAAGCTAGCTAGCTCCACCAAAACAATCCCGAGTTGGCCGAGCTGCACTGATTACTGTCACATGGTTGACTCCTAAATAACTTCTTCCTGCTGGGATCCTGATTTTCACCATTTACTTCATGTTCTGTCGTCTCCTCTCAGAACCACACACAAACTGTAAATAACCATTTAACTCTCTTATTCTAAGGTGGCTGATGTTTGGATTGATGACTAAAATTTAAAACTAGTTTTAAATTAAGAATGTTTTGCCCTCTCTGAGCTTTTATCCACCACACTGTAGTCTGTTCCAGCTGTTTTACTGAATGTGATATCATGGAACCTGTTTTTAATCAGTTCAGCGCTTTTACTTCAATAGAGACTGTTGACTAAAACACCTTTTCTGTGCTTGAAAGAAAATTGCAATTTCTCGGTATATTCGCTCATTGCTAACATGCGACCAGCTACAATTAAAAGTTAAAGCAAACATATGGTTTAAAACAATGATGATCATGGACACTGTAGTGAAAACGTTCATTTGTATTTTTCCATCAATAAATGTAAAACTGGATGCTAAAGACACAAATAACTGGCTTCTAGAATGCAATAATCTTAGATAATCAGTAAATACAAATCACAAGCACAAAATAAGAAGTTGCTAAGCCTCTAGGGAATACTTGCCAAAGCTATAACTTAGAATAAATAGTAGGAAAATATATGTATAGGTACAAATATTTGACATTTTTGAACTATGAAGTTAAAAAAAACGTTTAAAAAATGTATTTAAACTTTTGATTGTTGTTTAACAAATAAAACTTTTTATACACATTGTTCTACTTTCAAAAATATGATTTATATCCATTTTGAAAAGACTTTATGTGTCCTGCACCCTCATACTGAGTTTGCTCACAGCACCACATTTCTGGTGTGTAAGTGAGCTCTGAGCTGTTAACTCCTGTTATGACCTTGATGTGAGTGAGATAACCTGGTTAAGGCGTTAACGTGTCAGCAGAAGTAACTTCAGCAGGAGCTTTATCTGGCCCTCATTGGATTGTCTTTGACAGTGAGCAAGTGATAATAAGCGACGCTCACGGCAGCTACACGGTTATGCGTGCATGCTGGGAGGACGGAGCGTCTGACTGACTCAATGTTTGGTGGATTTCTTGATCAGCGGCAGCAGATTTCAGATCAGGAGATCAGGTTTGTCGTGAGGCTGGAGGAGCGAAAACAAAGGCACAACACAAATCCACCCTCAGCCTGTTTCAGTAACAAGCTCACATTCTCCAAAATCTTTTGTCTCTTCATTTCTCTTTTGCAAAGGAGGCTTGGCGCATCCGGGCAACCCACGCCGCTGGCATCACCGCAACGCCAAACTCCACGGCTCTGGATTTACAATGGAGGTAAAGAGATGGATGGAAGGAGGGGGAGGCGTTAACGAGACAGAGGACGATGGGAGGAGGTCTTCTGATATGATCCCAGCCCAGAGGAGCAGGGATCAAGCAAGAGATGGGTGGGGAAAGAAGGCGAAGGGGAGGGAGGCTTTGGGATGAACAGGAATAATGATGCAGTGATGAAACCCCCCTTTAGCAGCTCGCTTCTTCCCTCAGGGAGCGTCCAGCGACTGGCATGCTCCTCTGAAGCCACCAGACTTTAATTAGAACAACATAAAGCCTTCAAGAGTAGAACTGAGGAGGAGGAGCAATGAGCAGAACAAAGAAAGTCCTCGCTTACCATCCACTTTAAAACTACGCTACGAGTATCTCGGCGCCGAACGGCTGCAGAGAGTTCTACAAGAGTGACGCCGCCATGTTGGAGGAATCCTTTTTCATAACAAGGCTGCACAATATATCGTTTCAGCCCGAGCACGACGGTCACATCGCAGGGCGTGCGATGTAAAGCAAGTCGAATCAACCCAACCATCTCAGCTTTTCAAGGGCAACTGGACTTGGTTGAAGACACCAGAAGACGTGTCGCCTCTCACCCGAGAGGCTTCTTCAGATCTGAAGTGACCAGGAGGGAAACTCAGGCCCCGTCCACTCCGTTTTTTTTGTTTACAAACACCAGCCTTTTAGCTGCGTATCAGGGTTGATCTCCATCTACAGTAAAAGGACTGAAAAGTAAACTGGGCGTGTGCGTGCTGGTGTAAACATGAAGCCGATGGTCTGTTCTGTAGTTACAGAAGATTTGGCGAAAGAATAAAGTAATGCAGATGAAGAATCAGACCAAAAAACAGACTGGGAGTCGTTGCTAAGTAAACGGCGACATGCACAGCACAAGTGTAGTCAGAATATTTTAATAAAAATAGCAAATCAAAAATCTGTCAGCAGCATCGTTTTTCTGCTTTGGATGACTTATAAGAGCCAATCAGAGAGCCGAGCGTCTGCACCATCGTTTCTAACGTCCTCCGTTTTTGCCCGTCTTCACTAAAGCGCTCCTCGGAGTTCTGACACAAGACGGGGTCGGCAGCGTTTCCAAACCTCTTCGTTTTCGCCGTAGAAAGGTCTCAGTTTTAATTCCATCTCGCAGCAGCATGGACGGGGCCTCAGCTATTTAACCTCAGTGGGGTCGTTGTCCATACCGCTGGTTCGTTAGTGCTCCCGGCTGTTGTAGCGGCAGTCATCATGGTCATTAGAACCACTCTAGGCCAAGACCGACCATCGATGGCGTCCTCACCTGAGGCCAAGAGGTTACGCTTGTTAAGGTTCCCGGGAAGTTTCATCACTTCTGTGTATCGCTGCTCTTTTACTTTATCATTTACTTTAAAATATGTTTACTGCGTTAAAGCTCAAGAAAGGATGGTTAGCATTAAAAAAAGAGATGTTTGTCTTTATTTTCTATCCAACAAAACAACCCCAATAATTCAAGGATGCTCAATTCTTTTCAAACAGAGCGATTGAAGTCCTGTTATTTCTTCATATCACAAAATGTGTAACAAAAAATAAAAAATATTGCAACGTCAGTTTTTTTTCCAACATCCTGCAGCCTCAATAAAAACAGCACATTTTGTCGGACACTGATAAGAATCTCAACAGATCAAGTCTGAGGCAGACAGACGGACAAACCAGGACAAACAAGACAAGGATTAAGTAACACTGTTGTGCCGCCAGAAACCAGACAGTTTCTCAGTAAAACCTCCGTCTCCTGTCTCCTCATTAAGGAAAGCAGCATCCGATCCTCCATCATCCACCAAGTGATCCTCATCACATTCATCCCTTGAGCGCCTCACCGCCTCCAAATGCTAATCAGGCGTGCTAATCTCCGACACGTAATGGTGCAAAAATCAGGTCTGCCAGGACGTCGCGGTTAACACTTTACTTTGTGCAGCATAAAATGACTTGCTGCTTGCAGTACTGATGTAAACTGAGGTTGAGCGCAAACGGAAGGATATGACAAAATCCATCCCAAGACACACACACATGCACGGCTGAAAAACTGTGTGGCTTCCCCAGATCGTAATTCCCTCTCACTATTCACCTGTGACTTCCTCTTATAGCCCCTGTTACCACCGTGATCCCCTGCTTTTGCCCCCTGGTGTGCAGGTGGGAGAGCGTCACCATTAACACACCACACAGAGCGCACACGGAAACCGGCTACAACAATCACCTTAAAGCCCGTTGCATCTCCCACAGAGAAAGAGAATACCGAGTCTGACCCCGTGAGACTGTTAATCATGGGCTGAAGCCTCGACCTCCGAGGAAACCGGCTGTTTCGGGCCCTTCCGGAGGCCCAGTACGGAGCCACAGTAAGAGGCAGTGAGTAATTAGCATCACAGCCTCGGCTCGCTGCAGCGGTAAACACAAGAATGTGCCCTCATCATATCTGCTCCCCAGAGAAAACTCTGAGCTGGAAGGGGTACGAGGAGATGAATGAAGACTATTACAGCACTACCCAAACCTCCCCACAGGGACACTTTGTGCTTCATCTCATCTTGAAGTAACTGAGTTGCTCTGCACTGACATGTCTGAGGAGGGAATAAACTGTACAGACAGTGTGGGAAAAGAGCCACCGGGTAAAACAGTTGTTGTGTTCAGGGCCCGAGAGTAAAGAATGCAAAGTATGTCAGAAATGAAGTGAAGCCTGTGAGCCAGTGCAGCCGCCTCAACTCACATATCCACCGCAGCCTGTTAGTCACGGCGGCGCACAGAAGCCGGATGTCATCTGCTCATTGTTCTGCTGCATGCCTGATGCCGCACCACTCGCCCGGGAGCAAAGCTGCCGTCAGCATTTCAAAAGCGATTATGGCGCTGATCGCGTCCGATTTGCGTATGCGTTCGCGCTGTGGTGGTTCCAGATCAGTTTTCAAAGCGTTTGCATGTGTTTAAGTAGGACTGCAACTAAAGATTATCTTCACAGTCGACTACTGTAAAACTCTGATTAACAGCCCGGGCTTTTATTTGCTAAAATCCCTGACCCCGCCTTTATTTGGGGGCAGGCCCTTAATTCCTCTCACACAAAACTGAGGCTGCTATGAAACAGTTTGTTTATTTCAAACATAACATTACTTGCATAAAAACTATCCAATAATATCAAATACACGTCCTTCATTTGATGTAGCTCCGACAGACGGCTTCTGCGCTTTTATTTTGAAGGCAGCAATGTAAAGAAAACAACAACAGGCTGCAGGATGAGAGAAGTCAGCAGACAGAGAGCGACGGACGTCACATGACAGGATTCACAACTTGGATTCATTTTAATAAAAAAGCTGTTCTGACTCTTTTGATGGGTGGAGCCTCACAGACTGAAGGAAGATAAATAATCAGGAACGGACACATTCGGACTGAACGAGGCTTCAAAGATAACGACAGTCGCACTTTTCTTCTCTTGTACTAGTAAATCTGTAAGAATCAGACTTTGGGTGAACTGAACGATTGAATTGTGGAGAATCTAACTGACCTAACGATGTGCAGCACGTTCGTACTGACATATTGATCACATGTTTAAACATTAATATTTGTAATAACGATCTGAGCGACCCCTCTGGGTTTAAGAGGTTTCATACATCCAAAGAACTTCTATAAAAACAAGACCAGGCTTCTATTGGAGACCTGCGTTTATTTGTCTGAATGTGTTCAAACACCAGGCCTGGAAACAGGGCAGGAGGCTATTAACTGAGGTTTTACTGTAATCAGTCGATTGTTTTCTCGATTAAATCGATCAGTTGTGTGGTTTATAAAATGTCCAGAAAATTGAGGAAAATGTCGGTCAGTGTTTCTTGAAGTCTTGTTTTGTGACTGAGTTTACTGTCACAGAGGAAAGAAACCAGAAAATATTCACATTTAAGAAGCTGGAATTCAGAGAACTTTTTTTTTTTGGTCTTAAAAAATTAGTCATAATAGTTGCAGATTCATTTAACAGTCGATAACTAATCAATAAATCCAGTAATCAGTGCAGCGGTGTGGTCTGTGGATCAGGTCTTTATTATTACCAGCAGAGATCTCAGCGGCTCCCTCAGAGGAAAATCTGGATTCTAGTTTCCCCCCGACTTTAATGCTGTCGGCAGAAACCTGTTATTATCCAATATCATCACCATCATTATATCTTCTGATAAGCAGCCTCATTAGGCCTCATTAGATCTAATCTCAGCTCTCGTAGTAGCGCGAGCGAGTCTGAGGCGGGCTGGGATTTCTCCACACCAACACACACGGCTTCCATCACACTGGCGAATACCCAGTGTTCCTAGCGCTCACCCCAGATCACAATCAACGCTGCGGAATTTCCAGCGTCCGACCTCAAAGCGCTCCAGAAAAAACATGGCTGACCTCGTTCCAAACTGACGGTTCTTTGTCAAGTGTGCACAACAAAACCATCGCCAAAAGCATCGTCGCTGCCCTCCGCGATGCTTCCCAGCGAGCTCATGACGCCGAACGCGTCGCCGCCTATTTTGGTATAGCTGTCAACAATGGGAGGTCAAAGGTCATCGAAGCCAAAAGATGATTAACACTTCATTATTGGGGGGGGCTTTTGTGATGAGAGCTGGTTAGATAAAACAAACTTTTACCAATCAGGACTTTGTAGACAGACTCTAACAAAGGACACGCCGTCTTCCCACAAAGCTACACGCATGAAAAAACAGCAGCGAAGCGTGGACGGCACTGAGCGAGGCAGGTTGTTCACAGGTATTTCCTCTGTCTTCTGAGACAAATATTAACTCAGCTGTTCCAAGCAAACGTTGCAAAACAAAATAACCAGGAATAAGTTAATGTAGTCCAGGTAAGGGGAGAGCAGCCCCACCTGGATTCAGACCCAGGTCTACAGGATCCCATCACGTGACCTTGACTGTAGCGCAAAGAGCCAGGTTTATGTCTCAAATGTTTAAACATTAATATTTGTATTAATGATCTGAGCAGCTTAGAAGCAGCTAAAGCGGCGACCCCTCTGGGTTTAAGAGGTTTTATACATCCAAAGAACTTCAATAAAAACCAGACCAGGCTTCTATTGGAGACCTGAGTTTTCTCTGCCAAACATGAGTACTGTGATAGTACAGGTAGAACGCCGAACCCCCGCTGTGCAGCAGCAGGTCTGTACAGAGGAGGTCAAAAGGCCGTCAGTCGTCACGTTTGGAGAGTCTGGTGAATCCTCGACGTCATAGCAACATGTCCGATTAACTCGCGCTAACCTGCAAGTCGGAACCACGACGTGCAGGAAATGATTCCCAGCCACAGAGACGCCTTCACATGCAGGACTATCCCGAGGACCCGGTTCATAACGTGGGTTTTGATTACAGCCTAATTAATCATTAAAAACGGGGGCAGCGACGGCGGAGAGATCCTCAGTTCAACTCAACATCCAACATGTGCGTTTAGCAGACAGATAAGACAGAAAAAAATAAAAATGAGGTAACAGATCATGATTTACTGTCACATATCCACAGTTGTTGTGTTTTTAATAATTAATTTCAGCGTTGTGCTTTTCATGTATGTTAGTGTTCATTTAATGCTGCCTGTTCACAAGTAGAGCTGCAACGATTATTAAACTATTCAGGAGCTATTCTGACAAATGAATCATTTGGAGTTATTCTGTTAAGAGATAAAAGTCAAAATTCTGTTTCCAGCTTCTTAAAAGAATATTTCCTGGTTTCTTTCAGGTTCTCTACGACAGTAAACTGAATATATCTGGGTGGTTTTGACAAAACAAGACATTTGAGGACCTCATTAAGTGAGTGAAAGCTGCTATATAAATAAACCTTGCCCCTTTGCACTTGCAGGTCTCTATCAGGCCGGGTCACCCTGGAGTCTGATACGGGCCAAAATAATGTGAACAGTCGATCTAAATAATCAGATCTGGGCATTAAATCAGAGCTGAGCATTAAGGCCTGCTGAGTTACAGTTGTAGAGGTTCAGGTTTTCTTTATGTCTGCATGAGATCAGAGTGAAGCTCCGTGTTCACTCAAGAACGTCTTTTAATCCTGTTATCGGACGCTTTTACTTTCTAAACATCAGGAATCGAGCTCCGCTCCTGCCTTTAGTATAACTGCACTGTAATGTGAGCAGCGGTGCTGGCTGTGTTCAGTCCCGGTTCATGTCGGGCCGTCGGGAAGTCTTGGCTGCAGGCCCGGTTAAACAAAGCCTGGTTACAGCGCTGAGGCGTGGCCGGGTGGCATACGCCTCTGCAGAGGACGCCGCCTGAAAAACAAGCAGGTGTGCATGCCATTCCTTATACGGCAGCTTCACACAGACAGACAGAAAGGGAGTTAAGGAACCAGGTCACGGTCGGTTTTGGAAACCCGGGCCGGGCCTCGCTGCTGCTGCACAAAGGGATCGTCGGGTTCAGTGGTTACGTAAGACTCTAACTCCTTCTCATGCACCTAACTTCATACCCTGTAGAAGCCTCCAGCTGCATTATTTAGACACAAAGCGCTGGAGCGGTGCTGCTCCGAGGAGTCTTAGGAAACCAGCTCGAATCCAGAGCTGAGACAACAGCTAAAAGTTTCAGTCCAGTCTTTGGTCCGGGGTCGAGTCAGGAAGGCACAGACACGGTTTCCCAAAGCTGGGCGAGCCGGCTGAACACACCCTGACAGCTCATGCTTTGGTATCAAAAGTCAGTTAGACGGGAGGGACGAACTCTCCTTCAGGGGAAACGTCCAGGGCCGGCCCAGAAAGACATCACTCAACAGCCACAACAACCTCCAACATGAAGAGCTTCTGTGGTTAAATGAGGGAACGACGTCTGCGCTGCACTTAAACCTCCGTTGGCTCGTGAAGTGGATGATTCTGTCCCAAATTTAAGATACAGGCTACTTACAATGAAGGCGTTTCCAGGACGTCCAACACACACGCATGCTGCTGCTTTTATTAAAGTGCTGATTGGTGCAGAGAAGCAGGGATTCGTTGATTTCACCCAGTCCTGGTCAAAATGACGTGTGAATACTGATGATGACTCAATCAGCCCCACTTTGAACTGAGAAGCTGCAGCGTGAAGGTTTGTTCTTGGCTTACTGCTATTAAAACAAAAGATAGCTCAAATCCAACCCGAAGGAGAAGCTTCTGTTCTATTTCCATCAACTCAAATAATAATAATAATAATAATAATAATAATAATAATAATAATAATAATAATAATCTTTATTTGTAGAGCACTTTTCAAAAACAAGTTACAAAGTGCTTTAACAGTGTAAAGACAATAATACAAAAACAATACAAGATAAAAGCAAGAAAACATTGAAAAGACTAAAATACACGTTTAAGATAAATATAAAATAAGTAAAATAGAATAAAAGGGATAAAATGAAGTCAAGCAAGATCAGGAAAGGCTCTCCTATAAAAGTCTGTTTTAAGAAGGGACTTAAAAGAGTTCACTGACTCAGCTGACCTGATTTCCTCGGGCAGGCTGTTCCAGAGCCTCGGGGCCCCGACAGCAAACTGACCCCCTTTAGTTTTCAGTCGAGACTCTGGAACAGACAGCAGACCTCTGCCCGAGGATCTGAAGGTTCGTGCTGGTGTGTAGGGGACTAAAAGGTCAGAAATATAACAAGGCGAGAGGCCGTGAAGAGCTTCAAAAGTGATCAAACATACTGGGAGCCACAGTGATGAAGCTAAAACAGGGGTGACGTGGTCAACTCAAAGACTTCCTCCACCTTCACCTGGCAGGACTTGTCTTATCTTCTCTGCTATTCCACGATGCTAAACGTCCTCGTCTGGAGGAATGTAAGATAAGACAGACAATGTGAAGTGACTGGAAGTGAAACTCTTCTAGTTGAGTTCAACACTTTCTATATTTTAATGATGTTTCTGATTTAAAATCTGCATTTGGATCTCGAACAGTTCAGCGTAGCAGAAATCCTTCTTTTTCACCTGGACTTGGACACTGTGCACCTTTTCTAGGTAACTAAAGGCAGGACATACAATGGGTTGGGTATCGAGTAGAGCCCGACCGATATGTTGGCCGACTGATATATCGAGAACCAAGTTGAACCAAGTTTCTAAGAACTGTGGATTGGATCAGACCCGTGTGTTTGGGTTCTGCTCCTCGGTTCCTAACTTCCTGCATATCTCAGCTCCTGACTGAACAGCAGTGAGCATTTTACAGCCCATCAAAGTGTCTCTGATCTGCCAGGAGCTGCTACGCCGACCTGACGCCACCTCATGTGTCACGCCAACAAAGCCTGAAGAAGAGAGTCCTTCTGGTTCCGGTCCTGGACCGTGGCGGACCGCAGCAAACGCCCAAAGTTTGGCTCAGCTTCACTAAAAAACTGCAGCAGCTGCAGTGAGGAGGTTTGCGCGAGGGAGGAAGACGGCGCTTCCTTCAACACGGCGAGAATCTGAAGGAACGCTGCGCCGTGTTCGACGCGTGTCAGCGCTCTCCCAGATCCAGCTAACGCTAACAGCAGCAACGCCTCAGGTACAAAACACAGGTGAGCTGGACGGTCAGCTTTATACTGAAGGGAAACCGACGATGGCTGCAGATGAGACGAGAGACGCCCTGCAGTGTTTATATCCACAGTATATATATGACCAATACTTTCAAAGTATAGATACACAAAGTGAGGCGATAAGGACGTGGCACTAAGCAATAATTAAAACACTCTTTCCTGTGTGCAGAATAAACCCAAGAAGAAGAATAACCCTGGCTATGCAGAGCAAAGTGAACCCAAGAGAAGCTCAGGCTGAATGTGTGCAGTAGGTCTGGAGGATCGTGTCAAACCCTCTGCACAAACACGCGGCGAGCAGCACATCTGTCTTTCCGTGTGGGGAAATATCTTTTAATTAGAGGGCTGCAGAGAGCAAGGCAGCGGAAAGAGAAGAGCGGGAGAATCAGTCAGCGCTCCAGCAGAGACGGACGCACACGCCGGAGGTCGCGTGAGTGTGCAGCCCGCTAACATCACATCCGTCTGACACCTTCACCCTGACGGTTCAGTGTGCAAAGACAATCAAATATTCTTCACTGCCGTTAACTTTATTTTAACGTGCTTGCACTTCTGAGATGCTTATAAACATAAATAACTCACCATAAGTGTTAAATAAAGCACTTTTATTAACAGTTAAACGCCCCGGCTTGCCCCGCCTCTCTCTCTCCCCGTCGGCTTTATTTTCTCCATCAGCAGAATGTTCTAGAAAGTCGCCTAAAAGACTGAGAACTCGTCCTTTTTCCGTGTATTTCCACCCGCGATCCGTTACCACGGCAGCAGGTGAGCCGCACGCCGGCTTAATAATGACGCAGCCTATCAAACAACTGAAACCAACATCTCTGTGTTGCTTTACCAGGTAAAATATGTAAGTTAATAGTTAATAAAGTGAAGTGTGGGTGAGAACACATGCTGACAACTGCTGACTTAATGACTTTTAATAATAGTATAAAACAAGTTATTGGTTCAAGGGGTCTTTATTACCCCCGGGGGGCAATTCATTGTGCTGCAGCATGTAACATAAATAACAAACAGGTCATACAAAACAACAGCCAACATCAGTAAGAATCAAAAATAAATACATTGGACACAGAAGTCCACAACTCACATTATTAAAAAAGCCTGTAGCAGCAGGGACAAAAGAGTTTTTGCGTCTGTCTGTCCTGCATTTAGGCAGAATGACTCTGAGGCCAGAGGGCAACAAAATGAAGCAGCTGTTCGGGGGGGGGGGGGCTTGGGTCGGCCAGGACCGATTGTGCCTTCTCAAGGGTCCTTGTCTCGTGTACAGAATTTAAGTCAGTCAGAGGGTTGTGGGAAATTTTGCCAAACACCTTAACTAAATATAGCAGCCTGTTTTGTTTTCAAGAGTGACAAACCAGCTCACAAGGGCAAAAGAAAGAAGAGACTCAATAAAACAACAACGAAACATCCTCATAAAAGTCTGATCGACATTAAAAGTGCGAAGTTTACGATAAAGAAACGTGCGTTAATGGGATTTTTTACAGTCAGCGTCAACTTCCATAATATAAGTACTCTTTAAAATCCCTGCTAAAATATGTGGTTGGATGCAATTAAAAGCTGAATAAAGTCAATAAAAAGCAGCTGCACAAAGCTCTTTGCACCATCAACATGGGTACAGATCCAGTTAAAGAGAGTACATGCTGCATTTTCCGCTGTAGGCTAATTGAAGCGGGTCCAGTAGATCCTGGACAGAGTTCAAAAGTTCGTCCTTCACGATCTTCTCTCTAAGGTCTTCATAGTGAGGGACGTGAGCGCCACAGGTCTGAAGTCGTTAAGAGACTTTGGAGCCTTATTTCCAGGCACCGGAACAATAGTTGAGTCTTTCCAAAGGCGAGGAGCGGTGTGGAGACGTCTGCCAGCTGATCTTTTCCTTTCCTTTATACCTCTGAAGAGTGTCAGGACCTTGTTTCTGTCAGCCTGGACTTTACCCTGCCCAGGAGCTCCTCATTAAAATCATAAATATTAAAACGATTATAAAAGCGTTCAGTTCATTTGAGAGGGCGAGGTCCGACATGCCGTTGAGGGAAATCGGACACTTCTTAGGCTGCATCCCCATCGTGGCTTTCACACCCTCCCCTGCAGGACGTGAGCTGCCTGCGCTCAGCATGTTCTTATTTGTCCTTATAATTACGTTTTGCAAGCTTAAGTATCTTTTTAGCTTGTTTTTGAAGTGCTCTGCATCGAGTCACGTTGCCTTGGTTGAAGTTACGAGGGATGTCCTTACATTTGTTTTTGAATAGATCCCAGTCAGTGCAGCAGCAGCAGCTTTCCTGTACACGCTGGATTGAGTCATCTGACCAAACCGGAGCCAACTTTCGTTCCGGCTTGTTTCTCTTCAGTGCCGGTTCGTAAGACGGAACCAAATAAACAGAGTTGAGGTCAGACATGCCGAGTGGAGCTCTGCTGTAGTTTTTTTAAGCACCTTTGACGGATCCATAACAAGAGGTCCAGACTTCTGGTCCGTCGTGTTTCACAGGTGACATATTGCTAAAAGTTACACAGGTACTTCCCTGGTTTACAGTAATTAAAATCGCCCATGATGAAGTTCGGTGCTTCAGGTGAAATCCCCTGAAGCCGCTGCACGCGCTTCACCACAGCCCGAGCTGCTAAATCGGCATTAGCCTTCGGGTGAATATAAACAAGTGAGACAAATATCTGGGGGAATTCCCTGGGCTGAGG